>MU190657.1:0-24470 GCA_016904865.1 Pissodes strobi | reverse complement strand
GCGCAATACTTTCACCAACTCTGTTCCTCATCTATATTAATTACCTGCTGACCGAAACGAATAATCCTGTTTACTGTTTTGCAGATGACAGTATCCTTGTCTCCCAATTTAGATAAGAAAAACCTTTACCAGCGACTGAGACTTATCACCGCAAACAGGAGCATATTACAGCAATTAATCAAGACCTGGAGAAAGTTCAAATTTGGGGCGGCAGAAATTTGGTCCAGTTCATTGCAGCAAAGACCCAAGCAGCCACGTTTACCAAGAGGGCCAATACGGAGGGCCCTAACATCATTATGGCAGGATCGACCATTTCTTCATCCTCGTCAATCGGACTGCTGGGAGTCTCGGTCAACAGCAATATGTCCTAGCATGACCACGTTGCTAACATCGCAAAATCAGCCTCCCAGAAGCTTGGTTCGCTATTTCGCAACAAAAAACTGTATACACCGCAGCAGTTGTTGTTGCTCTACAAAGCGCAAATAAGACCGTGCTTGGAGTATTGCTCACACATCTGGGGTGTCGCACCAAACCACACCCTAAAGCTGCTGGATTCCATTCAGAAGACAGCTGTGCGTCGTGTCGTCGACCCGGAGTTGACCCGGAATCTGGATAGTCTGGAACAACGCAGACATGTGGCCGAGATGTCCCTGCTTTACAGATTCTTTCACGGCAGATGTTCGCAGGATTTGCCCGCCTCATACCGCCCCTGGCAACGCCTGTCAGACGGTAACGACAGACGGCAAGAACGCATCAGTTCGTCGTACAACTGGAAACACCTAGACCGTCGCTTTACAAGAACTCCTTTGTCTGGCGCCCTGCATCACTGTGGACTCACCCCCAGGACATCTGTTTCCCCTTAATTACAACCTACAACTATTCAAGAACCGTGTCAATCAACATCTTCGCACACGCACCGCTCGTCGAGCGCCATGGGATCTCCCTATAGTGTGTGTGCCACTACCATAAAAAAAAGTCATCTACGGTTGCAAAAATGTAATAGAATCCATAATCATTTTTTGTGTACCCATTTCTAAGAAATTTGCCAAGAAATATATTGTTTTTGATTTTTAAAATTTGTCCAATGTAAAATTCTTCCGAATAATTTTTATCTGTTTGAAATGCTACTAAGACCCAATCATCTACATGAATATCAAGAATTCTTTTAATAATAAGAATTTTACAAAATATTTTATTATTTCTTATTGAAAATATAGACTCAGATTCAGTACCAATAGGATTTTCATCACAGTCGATTTCTTTTGGCAATATGTTTAAGGCTTTTTCTTTTACAGCTACATTTATCACATTTATTTCCGTCTCGTTTGGTCATTTTCTTCGGGTTCGATTTGATTAGGGGTGATGTTATTATTTACAAGCCTAATTAAATGCAAATCCATTTCTGCATCGGATGTTTCTGGTGTATCACTGGCATCTTCTAGTATACTTCCGACGACGCTTTTCCTTGCTTCGACGTTTAATTTTTTCTTTCTCTTTGATTTTGGAGCTTCGTATCGTAGTTCTTGCAATAAACCTAAAAATGATGTTTCTATCTCTTCTTTACTAACGTGGGTTGACGGGCTGGGGATCATATCTAAAACTTTTTCTTGATCTAAAGGTACAATCCCTGTTTTTTGAAACCTGATTTTATAATCGCCTCACTATTATCTTCAGTCTTCTGAGAAAGCTTTTTAAGAAGAGATGGAAAAGCTGATATTACAATTGGAGATTCCCCTTTTCCTTGATCTTTCTTATATTCCGTCAATATTTCCCTCCAGTGACCTTTAAGTGGCCGAAAGAAGCATACATCCAGCGGCTGAGTTAAGTGGGTCAGGTAAAAAAACGAAGGCAATATTTTTTTCTTGGCATTTTCTAATTAAGGTGTGAAGATAGGTTATCACCTATTAGAACACATTTTCCCTTACATTTACTGAAGTATGGAATGGCCACACTGTTCACCCAATCCTGGAAACGAGGTATCAAACACGATGGTTTGATAGCGAGCACCTTTGGGGCTCCGCCCCGTCCAGGTGTCGTATATATGTGTGGCCTTGTAAACCACGTAGGTGGCAAAAGCTTTCCATCAGCTGTACAGGAGAACATCACTGAGGTTGATGATTTTGACCGAGTTTATTACCCTCTCGGGGTATTTACACCCTCTTTTCACAAGCACTTTTTTCTTACCCGGACCATCAGAAAGGTTGGTCTCGTCATAATTTACTATGTTTTGGGGAGGCACTCCTTCTAGAGAGAACTTCAAATTTTCAAAATAGCTTTTAATCGTATCAGGAGACACTGAAGCTCTAGAGCGCTTTATATTCTGTCCTGACGCAGATTTTTTAAAATCTTGTCTTTATGTCGTATAAGGAAACAAATCACAAACTCTTTGCCAGGTAAATTATTTTTAACTATAGGTATTTTCTTTCCAATTCGATCAAGGAAAATTTTGTTTATAATAAGGCTTTCGTTCTTCGAATCAAGCCGAGTGAGGTGTCCCTTTTTTTTAGTTTGTGGATTTTTCAGGTGTCTGTGTATGACAGATACGGTTATACCGTATTTTTTTTTATGAGTGACTCGCGACAGTATTGCCGTTTGCTGCCATCAAGGGCATTTAAAGATCCTTTACAGGCGTAGCCGACTATATCAATTTCGGCCTCTCCTATTGGTCGATCCATCTCGTATTACAATATGTCTTTGTGATGCAATCAATTTCTCGCAAGGGCTCTTGTGGTGTAGAGGTTTAGATTGTTGGGTCTCACCTGGAAAACACGGGTTCGAACCCCGTTGATTTAAAAAAAAAATTTTTAAAGATTATGTTTCTAAACAGCTTTTTTTCTTCATTTTGGGTATGTCTTGGGTTCGATTGGGTTAGCACCTGGTTAGTTTCCTTTTCTTGAGCCCCCGTAGTGAGCGAAGCGAGCGGAGGGCCATGCGGATCGACCAATAGGAGAGGCCGATTTTGATATAGTCGGCTACGCCTGTAAAGGATCTTAAAACGCCCATCAAGGTAAAAGCGTCTCCAGCGCCATCTAGTGTAGGTGGCGGTAACTCGAGCGATTGCATTTGATGTTTTCGCGATGCAATCGATTTGCAGCATGAGCCGTCGTGGTCTAGAGGTTTAGATGGTTAGGTCTCAATTCGGCGACTATCGGCGGCGGCCAGGGTTCAAACCCCATTGCTTTTTTTTATTTTTTTTACGGTTAAGTTTTAAAACAGTTTTTTTCTTGATTTTTGGTATGTGTTGGGTTAGTTTTGGTTAGCAAACAGTTTTTTTTTCTTGATTTTGGGTATGTCTTGGGTTACGTTTGGGTTGGCCCCTAGTTAGTTCGTTTTTTTGAGCCCCCGTAGCGAGCGGCAGCGAGCGGAGGGCCATGCGAGAAGTGAAATATTACTTATTATAATACGTGCCCGTACTTTGGATGCACTTTTTACGAAATATAGAGCAGCTTGCATGTGTTTCCGCGAATACATTCACATAGAATCGCCCTTCTCCCTTCTTTAGCCGTATTCGATTAAGACTGGAGATCAGTTCAAACTGAACTGAAACTGAACTGATATTTCAGTTCAGTGAGCCAAGGTCAAATGAAATTATGAAAACAATTAAAAAAAAGCCGATTGCTTGACTATTGACATTTAAATGTCATCTTTTACTTGAACTACTGAACCGATCTAAGTGATTCCGGTCCATTTTCGGTTCACTTACAGGTGAGCTGGATCACTTTTTAGGTAATGGGGGCAAAGTGATATTTTTACAATCGAACACGAATCAGTTCAATAAAGTTCAGTTAGATCGATCTAAATCGATCCAAAGTAGTGAATCGAATACGGATTTTGTAGGTTTGTAACATTCGTCCTTGATAGCAGCCAACGGCAATGCTGTCGCAAGACACTCGTTATTTTTTGGATGCTTCATGATACGAAATCCCGTTATATTTAACATCGTTAACGACTTTTAATATTTCCTCTTCTTTATATTGATTATTTGGGTGCCGTAAAGATTTTTTTGTAATTTCGTGGCATCGTTCTCATTTACCCCATTAAACCTAAAAATGGCACATGGATTACAAATTGGTTTTTTAAATGAAGCTGATGTAATTAAGGATGTTTTTTTAATTTTTTTGTGCACATTATTCAATTGCGAATAACGTCAAACTTACCTTTTCATAGTTAACATCGTTTATCTTGTAAATATTTTTGAAGGTTTAAGGCTAAAAAACTTGTTTCTGACAGCAAATTTCAACAGTCAATAAAATGACGGATATCAGCTGATATGAAGTTACATGCCTACCAACCCAAAGTTTGACATCTTAAGTCATCCTAACAAAATATTCCTAAATTCGGAGTTGGGAACTTTAAATTATGATATTTGATATTTTTTGTCGTGTTTTTGTTCTTTTTTACCCTCTGGTTCTGATTTAGCTCATTTTAGGGAACCTGTTGCTTTAAAAGTGGCTCTTATATTTTCTTCTGTTCTTCGTTCATCGAACCTGTTGATTGCCTGATTAAGGAGGCGAGGAAATACATCTTTTCTTATGACACCTTTGTTATGCTTTTTTTCACTGTTGCTAATTTTTTCTCCAGGCACCTTTTACAGGCCGAAACACGCAAACGTCAAGTGGTTGCGTCATACGAGTATTGATTGTTAGGGGGAAGTAGAATAAAGTTAATATTAAATTCTTAACATTTGGTGATCATGGGCGCCGTCAGGTCAAAGTGCAGGGGGAGGGTGGCAAGTGGGTGCGAGGGAAAGGCTCGCCGCAGGTGCCGATATAGGTTAATTCGTCGTAGGCGGAAAATTTTGGGGATACCGCGCCCAATTGTTACCCAAAAGTTATTAAAATCGTTAAAAAACAAGCCTTCACGAGCGGACGAAGCGGATTTTACCAAGCATTATTGACAAATTTCCCAAGTCAACTAAACGCAAAAAATAGAGGTTAGCAACAAGCAACAAAAGTAAACTGGAAGTGGACCTCGCTCTTGACGATATAATATAACAATCGAATCTGCAGTCGTTAACTCTTCTTCTTTTTCTTAGGTTAGGTTTAATTGAATTTTAAAATTGTATTATTTGTATACAAATATTGCAGAAACTTTTGAGAGCATATGGGGGGGGGGGGGGGGTGATTTTCCCCCTGTAGCCCCCCTTTGGGGCAAAGCAAAGATAGATTGAAACTTAAATATTTTTATTGTCAAAAATACATATAGGGTAGGGTGGGCCACCTTGAGACGGAAAAAGTTTAGTTTCATTATCACTGTAATTTTTTAAACACTATAGCACAAATAGATTTCTACCTCATAACTGATTACATGCGTATTTAAAACAATGGTAAAATGGGAACAACGATGACCTTGTCAGGGAAGACTTACATTTTTATTTTTGTTGTCATGACTCATAGGGGCCCGTAACTTGGGCCCCTATGAGACATGGCCTAAATATAGGAAAATAAATCAATTTTTAAGAAAATATTTATTGAATGGAAACATTTTTCAACAAATAAGTAAAACATAAAAACATAAGTGCGAATAAACATTAATATTAAATAAAGAAAAATGGTAGAAATATGTTTAAATATTATTTTAGCGCAAGTTCAAATTACAAAAATTAATTTCAAATTTGTGATATGATTGCAGACGTTTTGTGTTTCTCAGAACGGATGGCGGTGGTAAAAGCAGTTTTATATCTTCAACTGGAACCATTGCAACATCAGGTTCTGGTGGAAATATGAAATGTTCATCAAATTTGGATGATTTTCGTAGAAAATTGACCTCAACGTCGTTTGCTGATGCTTCAACTTTCACTACCTTTCCTACGTGGAATATGTAATTTTTTGCTTTAAATAACACCAATACAAAATCATCGGGTTCCGTCTAGTTCTTCAAATGCTGAAGGTTCAATTTCAGGAATCCTTGCATCATCGTCAGAATCGGCGAGTGATATTTCTTTGTCTTTGGGATATCCTTTGAAGATTTCAGGACTTATGAAAATTTGCGAAGAATTCTCACCATCAGACAGAGTGCTTGGCAAGCGAGGTGTTTCGGATGATGTTGAAGGTCTTTGGTAATCACTATTAGGTATATCTGAAGATCTATTTGAAATATCTCTATCAGTAACGAAACTACTTAAGAAATCATCAGCCGTAAAATACTTTTCTATCGAATGGGTATATTCCAGTTTTTTTGAACCCAGATTTAATATTCGATGGGGTCATGGAACGTTCAAATGCCACACCTACACATCCAGCGACATCATAAATAAATAATGGAATCCCTGGATGCAAAAGCCATGATCAACAGCAGTTATAGTTCGTCTTGAATGAAGTAAACACCGATGTATCCAATGGTTGTAGCTTATGGCTACAATGTGGAGGAAGTGTAATTATTATGACTCCATTTTCCTTGGCTATATTAAGGGTTTCAGTTGTAAGGTAGCTCTCATGATTATCAAATACGATTTTCTTTAGAAGATCCATTATGTTGAATGAACTTCATTACAGATGGAAAGAGCTCCCAATTCATCCAGCCGGAAGGTGATGCAAGACCCAATGTGCCGGCTGGTGCCCCATTCAACATGTGTGGTCTGAATTTTTTTTCTGGGGAACACCATGACAGGTGGAAGTGCATTTGCAGGTGCACTTATGATGCAACAGGTTGTTATTAATATCCCACGTTCTCCACTGGTGCATTGACTAACTTGTTTGGTTCCTTTTGCTGATAAAACTTTTTTTGGTTTTTGTACAGTCATCGTACCCGTTTCATCGAGATTATATATGCGGGTACCGTCAGAAAATTTTGGGAGTCGTATGCCTTTTCTATATTGTCAAAAAGTAGATTGACGTTGTGTTCGTTAAAAGAGGATGATCTCGAAAGGCTACATCCTTCGGGTTGTCGTATACTTAACTCTTTATTGTGCCTCTTTAGGAATCCCTGTAGCCAGTCAATACCTGCTGATGTATTCTTGTCCCAACTCAACGGTATCTCTAGAGTTAATTTTAGCCATTTCATAGGCCAACACACGAGTATCCTTCGTTGTTTTCCCATAACACATTTTAGAATATTTAACACGTTGACTGCCATATGTACCCAACGTGGGGCCCCAGACATTTTGTCATAATGGCCGCATGAACCCACATAGGAGACACATGCACTAAATCGTTTTCAGCCGCATGTACCCAGAGTGAGGTCTCAGTGCTGTGTTTTTCTTATGGAAACGTAAAAGAGTGGCCACAGAGAAAAGGCAAACTAGTTGGCCTGTGGAATTAAGGCTTGTCATCGGATAGACCGACCATATTAGCCAAGTGAAAATTTAATCACTCTTTCATACGTTACCTTTTCTTTATTTGAAGAAAGGTAGTAAAGTTACAAAAAAAACAATTCTTCTATAATATAAATAACCAGTTATTCTGTTTTATAAGCTATATTTATGAACAAAAAAAACTACACACTGTATCCAAAAATATAAAAAATTAAAAATTCTAATGAAATAGGAATCAAACGAACAATTATTCTTATTTCGTGCAGTGGTGCACTTCGAAAAAACAGACTGTTGCATTTATCGTAACAAACTGACGGGACGGTTTGCTTGACCTTATCGATGCAGTACATCCCCACTACTCCGTAATGCATCTACATTATAACTCGGGAACAAAATGGCTTCTATAAGGCCTTCCATCTCTCTGGCACACTGACTCTTGCTCTCTGTATTTTACGCATCAGAGGCCAAGCGAATCGTTGAGTTGTACATGTCTGCTGTGACCCCACGTATGTCTCTCACGGCCTCAAAGAATAAAAACTAGAACTTGGGGCCGCGTGTACCCAAATGGGGTCTCACTCATATATATATGTTACTGGCTGAATTTGCTCGAACTGACACTACGTAGGTGGCTACTATATAAATTAACACAAAAAAAGTGGTGGCCACAAGAACATTTTTTTTTACATTGTGGCAGTCAACGTGTTAATAATGTAGTTAAGTAACTCCTTTCTCTTCCTCCTCACTGAAGACTAGGCGATGTTTATAATGAGTTTTCATCGATACTTTTTCACCAGCATTTGCCTTGTTTGCTTCCTTTTCAACGTACCTCTGTAATGTTTGAAAACCCACAATATTTTGTACTGCTGCTTTTCGAAGTGACAATTTTAAGCCATTTTCACCGATTAAAACTAGAAAGTGTCCTTTTGGCTCTTTCTCTTGCGCCCTCTGGACATCTAAAAAAAAACAAATAATAGAATTAAAGGTAAGTAAGTATTTAGTACTGACACTGGCCCATGAGACACTGTCTCATGGTGGCCCCGCAGACATGTGTCAAGTTAGTTTTGATCTTTGAATATAAAATTGACAGGAAGGAGTACAAAGGGTATTTGCCTATTACAAGAATTGTGACGGAAACGGCCATATTCACGCCCCTAATTATGTCATATCAAAGTCATTTCCACATTTTACTGTCAAAATCGCCGGAACGTTGTGCAATTACGAAATCGAAAATCGAACAATGGTTAGTTGTGCTGCTTGCGGCTGTATCGAAACGATTGAAAATAAAAATTTAGGAACAACATTTTATAGGTAGGTAAGTACTCTTTCTTATTAATTAGTTAAACTTAAATACTTTATTTCGATTTTGAATAATGTCACTGTCATATCACAATCAACACCATGGGCGTAACGCGTAACAAATTCAAAATTCCATTTACATATTTTAATATTTTATTATATTGTTTGAATTGTTATTAGAAATGATTAATATTTAGCATGTTGATTAAAATAGTAATCAACTAAAATGATCTGTGTTTTCGCCATTCTCATTTATAATTATTGTACCTACTCAATACATAAAAATTGTTTTATAACGTCGAAGCAATAATTATTATTATTTTGATCTTTTAGGTTTCCCAAAGATAGACGCAGAGCTTTTTGGATTAACTTCGCAAAAAAAACCAGAGTGGATTCCAAAAGCCCACAGTATCCTTTGCTAAAGAATGTTTTGATTTAACTAATTCAATCGGTCATTTCGAAAAAGAGCTTAGTCCATATTTGGGCCAAAAAGAGATTTCGTCGCCCCATAATGGTTTTTGCATCAACATTTATCCGTCCACGCAAAAAAGAGAGTATTTTTAGTAGTATATTTTAATACAAAAATCATCATGAGGTAGCGAAATTTCATTTTAGCCCAAATATGGACTTTGCTTGTTTTCAAAATGACTGATTCAATTATATTTTGTGTTAAAAAATAAACAAATTATATAATTTTGTTATTATTTTTAAGGCCTGAATAATATTGTCCAAATACTCCTGAAAAAAATGTGGTTGTAAAACACGATTGTAAAGTTCTTTGGGAAATTAATTGCCCACCACAAATTTTGTATTTTTTAAGTTCCACAATAGATAAACTAAACCGAAAAATCATAATTCTTAAATTTTATTCGCTTGGATCCATATTGCCTTTTGCTCTATAAAGGTTTTAAATTTTCTTTATTTTTTAGTTTTAGCCCTTTTAAACTTGTGCAAGCCACTGACAAACCGGAAACTGTCGGCGGCCATATATAAGCCCCTGTCCGGTTCCATAAAAATAACGTCAATTTTATATTCAAAGGTTTTGATATACCGTAAAATGGAGTGAATAGCTACGATTTTCAACTTTGAAGCCGTGTAACTTTTTTTTCTAGAGTGATAGAAAGTAGTTTGTGGGTTCCAAATTATGGTCTCCATTTAGGCTATTGTATTTTAGTAAAAAGATGCTGGAAAAAAAATTCTTTTTTGAAAAAATAGAATTAAAACCTTGGTTCGATAGGTGGTGAAAAGATACATGCTAGTTATTTCAATACAGAAGCGATAGACCTCGCTTAAGGGGTCAATAGATATATCAAAAAGATTTTTTTTATCAGGTGTTTATAGAAAGTCATTTTTTTCGAAAAAAATTCTTTAATATGAACAATACATCATTGTGCAAACATACAAAAATCAGAAAAATTTAAAAAATAAAATTCTACATTCCTTTATTTGTTTGAAATTAGAAGAGACCACGTCCATATGATGTTGGTTCTTCCAACTTTTCGATGACTTGCTCGTACGTGAATTTATATATGTCTGGAACTTCAGGATACCCATACACAAATCCCTTATTAAATCTTGTTAACCTTGAACGCAGAAAAGAACCTTGGAATTAATTTTCATTGGTTTTGGTGACTATTTTACAAATAATATAATCTCGTGTTTTACATGAGCCAGCCTTACTGTTTAAGCAGGAAAAACCCACGAGAACCCAATTACCTATTTGAAGGTCGTTAATGTTAGTTTCCACTCTTTCGACTTGACCGATATTTGCCTTTAAGGTTGACAATGGAATATCTTCACTAGAAGAGCTATCATCATCTGTTGACTCCACCCTGGGTAGTGGACGTAGTGGTACATCCGGTACATCTGATTCATCTTCCCTAGGTCACTAGATGATGAGTTGCTATGTGCTAGAAGGTGGCAGTGACACTTTTTCCTGGTGCGACTTGAATTTTATTTTTTCTTTGTTTTTTTTACCATTTCCATCACCACAACGCATTGATTTGAGTAAGCTTACAAGGGAATTGTCAATAGCATCTGCGTTGTCAATAGCGTTATTACCAGTTTCTGTGTTTGGAGGCAGCATATCGAGAGCCGTCTGGCGATTCAAAGGAACGATTCCGCATTTCGCAAACCCAGAATTTAGATTTGAAATTTTATTAGCATAGTATAGGTTCTACTTAAACGCCCAATAACGTCCGTTCAAAGGGCGTTCAGTGCTATTTTATAACCTTAAACTAAAGATCTTTGCTAATATCGTTTCTTTCAAGTTGTAAAAAATTTTAAAAAGTTGCAATTATTTCAAAATGGACCTATTAGATGAACTTACTGAGAACGAAGACTTTTGGAGCTAGTTGACCACGTAATTCATCCTCTGGCTCCGAAAGTGTATATGAATAGAGTCAATTACTTTGATGATTTTAATGATACTGAGTTTAAAGCTAGATTTAGACTGGAAAAAGAAGTTGTTAGATTTATAACGGAGCATATCACTAATGAAATTTCATCTGCTACTGATAGGTAACTACCTACCTACATATATTTTTTGTAAATTCTTTTAATTTCTTGTTTTTTTTAGGAACCATGCTATATCACCAACTGAAATGGTATGTGCAACTTTGCGATTCCTAGCGACTGGATCTTTTTTGCAAGTTACTGGGGATTCTGGAGCTATAGATAAATCGACAGCAAGTAGAAAAATATATAAAGTTTTAAGAGCTATCGCTAGTTTATAAAAATGCCAAGGGGAAAACAAGAGTTATTCAAAGTGAAACAAGGATTTTATAGCATTGCCAGGTTACCAAGATGCATTGGTGCTTTGGATTGCACTCATATTAAGATACAATCGCCAGGTGGACCATATGCAGAAACATTTAGAAATTGAAAAGGATTTTTCTGTTTTAATGTACAGGCAATATGCAGTGGAGACTTGAAGTTTCAAGACAGAGTATGTCGTTGGCCTGGTTCTGCACATGATTCAAATATATTTCGCAGCAGTAGAGTAAGGAATGATTTTGAAAATGGCATATATAATGATAGTCTTCTTGGTGCTGACAGTGGATATGCAATAATAGTATATTATTTTATATGGAGGAAAAGTGATACTTTTCATGGCGCGCTCGTGTTTAACGTGTAATATAGAGAGCAAGCCATGAAAAGTAACTTTTCCTCCAAATAAAATATGCTGGTTTTTCTTCAAATGTCGACAAATTAATGCAAAAACATCTCTTTTTAATAGTAATAATAATTATTATTATTAAAGATAAGTGGGTCCGCAAGGGGGCTTAGACCGGTGTCGGTGAATAGGCACAGGTTGTTGCTATAGTAATGTAACATAAAGCTGTCAGTGGACACTGTCAACAATAATTATTTTTTTAAAATTGCGACTCCGATTGCGTTTTAATTCCGTATTGATAAGCAGTTATTGGGTAACTTCGATTAAATAATAATCAATTTGTTCCTAAATTAGTGATTTTTAGAAATGCAGTGCACAAATTGAGTGATAAATACAAATTTGCTATGTTGCTATGACAACACTTTTACCTCCGCCGGCGGAAAAGTGAAAAGTAAAGCTCCGGCGGAGGAAAAACGAAACTTCACGGCCGCCTACACAGTCGAGTAATGATGGATTTACTGACGTTTGAAGAAAAAATCATATATATAATAACACCCCTATTGAATCCACAGTCCAGCAGAGAACTTATTCAATGAGGCACAGATTCGAACGGAACGAGGAATCCAATAGAGAGAGCTTTTGGAGTATTAAAGAGGCGGTTCCCAATACTGACATTAGGAATCAGACTCAGGAAAGAAAAAGTAGAGGCAGTTGTTATAGCTGCAGCTATTTTACATAATATAGCTATTTCTATGGGAGATACAGAGCCCCCGGAAAATAATGGAGAAATTCAAGCTGCTATTGAACTAACTCAAAATATAAATAGGTAACAATGTCAATGTTCAAATGCAAGTAGGCATTAATAACAGTGTTCGATATGCATTAATTAACCTTTACTATCAAAATTTGTTATAGAATAAAATATTTTTAAGAATAGAATCTCAATTTGTTCAAATGCAGGGCCATTCATAATAGTGTCTGATAATTAACACTTACTATCAAAATTTGTTATAGAATAAAAGGTTTTTAAGAACAGAATCCCAATTTATTTCAATGAATGATCAAAGAGCATCAGATTTTAAATATCTAATAAAGATATCACTATTAACACAAAATACTTCCTAGCCTCATTTTAATATTGCAACCCTTACAATTGCACAGGTGTATAAACACCAGTTTTTAGCACTCCTGGCCATTAGGGATTTCACTGTAATATTATCTTTCTCACTTTATTTTATAGGTCACAAATAATTCAGTCTAATATAATTCCATTTATTTAAAAAAAACTTTAAATGTTACATTGTTAATGTCCATTTACAGCATACTTAGTTTTTAATTCAATTTCCATTAACTTCATTTTTATGGCATGTTCTTCAGCCAAAAATTGCATTCGTTGTCTTGACTCCTCGTTCTGTAGAGCTAATACTTGTTCGTGCTTTTCCTGCGTATGTTTAATATCTAGTGAATGCTTTTCTACGAAAGCTTTTTCTTGAGCGTCTGGTAAGTTTGTTTTCATTATTGCCCATTTTTCCAATTTGGTACCTAGTCCAAATGCATTTTTTAGGTTCACTGGTGTATAGCCTAAAATAAAAAAATGCAATATTTGTAAAGCATATACATATATTTATTTAATAGACTCCAGATAAGTTGACGCAATTCCTTTTAGTTTCTGATTTGTCTTCTGAACTTTGCAGTGGTGTAGACAATGGTTTTTTCAACATACTAGCTGTATACTTGCCCCAGTTCATAAAATTGGGGAAATGCTCTACAATTTAATTCAAAAGTTAATTTATTGATGATTTCTATGAAATATTGAATCTACTAAATAAAAATAACTGTATAATACCCGTGTTCTTGACTTGAGAACTTTGAGGTAACGTTATAGCAGCGAATATTAACTACGATAAGAAGATTCACTCTCCGCGGCGGCACGTCAACGGTATGTCTCCTTCCCCGCGCGAAAACTAGCATGATACTGGCATGTGACCTTTGGACCTGGCGCACACTGGTGGAATATCTAGGAAAGCTGGCCATAATAAGGTTTACCAGAAATAAGACATAAAAGTTATTAAGTATTACACGTTTAATATATCGTGTTTTAGACAAATAATTGTTGAATTTTTTGCTTCAAATTTTGTTTTTGCAACAGTTAATTCACGAGCCTCACGAGCAAAATTAATGTTAAGCGGACGACAGAAACGCGTTGATGAGGGCCTGCAATTTTGCCATACATGTATTTCAGAGTTATCGCTATTTTAAAAAATTAATCTAATAGGGACGAAACTAGTAAAAAATATAGAAGCATCAGTGCAGCTGTTCAAAAACACTTGCTTATATTCTGACTATTCCAAGGTAATATCAAACCCATATTTACAAATTAAAACTAAATTATAAATTTTTATCTGCTGATTCAGCCAAAGTATTTATTACCTCTTTTTATAATAACATCAGTCTTGCATCAGCAATAATGATTCTACCGAAATTTTAGCTTCAGTTTCACTTACTACAATATTATGGGATTAGGCGTGGGCAGCGTTGGGATTCTGACTCTAGTCAATTGTACTAGATGTCATGGGTAAATTGTACTAAATTGTACTAGATAATGTTGGTTAAATTGAAATTATAATATGATCAAATATTGTTAATATTAATGGGAGAATTTGATTCACTTATAGCTAAAAATTAACAACATTTCTTCAATAAAAAATATTAAAATATATTAAAAACAAAACAGAAAGTATCCTCATAAAATTTAAAAGTAAAAGTAGAAATTCTATCTCTATAAACAAAAACGAAAAAATAAAAAAAAACTTATATAATGTAAAAATATACTATAGTCCGTCTAGAAAGTATCCGGAAAAAAGAAAGCAGAATTATAATTTTACAGTATATATTTTTATTATTTGAATTTTAAAATAACAACAAACAATAATTCATTTCCTTTACTTATACAACCTCCATTTAACTCTAAACACTTAACTAACCACCACTTACGCGGTATTCCTAAAACTGGTCTATGTCTTATATCTGTACCAGTTTTTATCCTCTTAATTGTCTCATACACTGCACTTTTTCCGAGTTCAGTCAATTGCACTAGTTTTTTAACGTTTCGAACACCCTTTCTATACAAATATTCCACCCTTTTTCTTTTTTCTACTTGCGACATTATTTCACAAAACTCACGCCTGTTTACAATCAACAATATTTGATAGATACTGTTGTCATGCTATTTTATCCATAGCGTACTATCGGCACAACCTACTTGACGCATTACTTTTGTCTTAAAATGTTACGAAAAGAAAATATATATTAAAATTAGAAAAAATGAAAAATTCCGGATACTTTCTAGACGGACTATATATAGGTATATATATCACGGTATAATTCTAACATAATTACATTAAAAAGTTAAGTCAACATCTTCTTCATCTGCTTGCTGCTTATTTATATTAAGTTTCAGTAAATTTTGTGAAGGCTTAAAATCAAAACATGTTTTGATTAAAGATTTCGTGTGTAGTAAAGCATCACAAGTATTTATTTGAAGCTTATTCCTATTTTTGGTTTTTATAATATTTAGTTCTGAAAATTTTCTTTCTGCAGCAGCAGATGAATGAGGCAGAGCAAACAACGCCTGTATAAAAGGAGTTAAATTTGGAAACATAGGCTCGCCTAATGTATTTTTTATTTTAAACACCAGATCCCAAAATTCCTCAATAGGTTTTTCAGCATTTTTTATAAGGAATTCATTAGTTTTAATACTTCTCCATTCAGTGCTTAATTTCTCGACATCTAACGTTGGAAATAAAGACTTGAACCTTAGGTAAATTGAAATGATTGAGTCTGGAGATGCTGTTACCGCTTTAGGGTCGAGAGTTTTAGTAAATTGCAACACAAGGTCGTCAAACTTAAACCGCTTTTTTATTTCTTTGCATAACTCTACATAAAAATCTAAACAAGATAGTCTAAACTTATAGATTTCATTTTCTAAGAGAGACCCTTCAATCAAAATAATTTCACATTTTGCACCAACATAAATTTTATCAAATTCTAGATAATTTTCTGGTCGGAAAGAAATATTTTCCAATTTACAACAACTAATATACTCAGACTTCATGAAATTTTTTAGAATTATTTTGTAAACACCTGAGACCCGGTCTAACAGTACGTGGGTTTTGTAACCTTCCCCCTGAAATTCCAAATTTATTTTGTTTACCAAATCCAAAACGTACGACAAAAATGAAAAATACAGTTTAAAAGTATTATTATTTAAAGCAGATATTATATGTTTAGCTTTCGCAACATTTTCTACAATGCTTTCATTGGTAAAAAATAATTGTAATGCTGACCACTGTTCTAGTATTCTATCAACTACCTGCTGCAAGCTCAGCCACCTAGTTTGTGCCGGTCTTAAGATCTTATGTGGCTGAGTTTCTGTAAATAATTGGTAGTCTTTAAATGATTCAATGCGCTCACTACTATGGGAGAAATATGCATATATATCTCTTGCTAGTTCTTCTATTGAGCTCGGTAGCTTACAACAAGCAGCACTGCTGCATAAATTTAATGAATGGCAAGAACACCCTAGTACGTATAAGGCTGTATTCAGTTGTATTAATTTCTGTTGCACTCCCGATTTATGACCCATCATAGTCGCAGCATTGTCTGCTGCGAACCCGATTAGGTTTTGCCCAGGAATTTTATGCTCTTCAAAAAAATTTGCAATGGAATTGAAAATACCATTTGCAGTTGCATCTTCGATTTTAAGCAGAGCCAAGAAGCTATCACGAACATTATTAGCTAAGTTGTCATAATAACGTACAACCATTACCAAACTTTTAGATGTCGAGACATCTGTACTTTCATCAATAATTAAGGAGAATTTAGATTTCCTTAATTTGTTACATAAAAGAAATAAATTTTCGCGTCTCATAACGTCTTTACAAATTGCAGTTCCCTTTTTCCTATTCAATTTAACACTTTTAGCAATTGTCGAGTCCGGACATACTGATGTAATAAATTTTGATAGATGATCCAAAACAGAAAAAGACAAATTATGTTCCGCTATGAACCCTACCATTTTCAACTCTGCTTCCCTTACCTGGATTGCAATTTTATTCGTCTTTTTTTCATTAAGGAACTCTTCAACTCGTGGAGTCTCTTCAGCGGACTTTGCTCTTTTCTTATGCATGGATGATTGCTCGTGCCTTTTTAAGTGGGTGATACTGCCTACAATTGTCTTGGAACAGAGCTGGCAAAACGCTTCAGTAGCTTTTTTAGGATTTCTGGTCAACCATGTACGAAATTTCTTTTCTTGGAGCCATGACTCTGAAAATGTTTGCTTGTAGTTTTTTTATTTTTGGATACTTGCTCCTTAGTTGCGTTATCCGTATCGCTGGAATCTTGAGAACCTTGTATATCTCCAATGTTTGTCTCAGGTGAAGTGGACGGTCGAGACTCCCTTATTAAATCTGACTCTGTTGCTTTACTAGTAGAAGCAATAACATTTTCTTGTGGATTGAACTTGGCTTTTCTTACCACGAATCTGATGGAAAATAAAATTCTTTGTAATTGTGATAGGAAAGGGTACGCTTATGAAGATAATAGTTACTTACAAACAAGTCAACTTCCTGATCTAAGTTAAAATTAGTTTCTGACCTGAGCTTGTTTGCGCTGATCTAGGGCGCAATCTGGGTCTAAGGATACATTCACGTCATTAATTTTTTTAAAATTAATTCTTACTTTTGGATCTGGAATAGGTACCCTTTGATTATTAATTTTTACAACCAATGTGATAAAGAATTTTAAAAGTGACTAATTTAATTTTAACTGTCAATCTTACCTCGGATACCTAGCACTATATTTATTAGAAGTTAAGAAAAACAGCATAAAAAATCAATAAAAATAATTTGTAACAACTCCCTCCATTATTAGTACCTACGATTACACAACAAATAATGTAAATTATAACTTCAGCCCAAAATATTAAACGTCACAAATTCAAAAACGTATTTCGAGGCAACCTTCCGGCGGCAACTTTTTTAACTAAGAAATCCCAGTTATAAATTCGCAAGGGGAAGGTAAAATTCTTACTTTTGTGTCAAATCCTCAGCCACACTCGGTGACTCAGTTAGTTTTCTTGAAATCAGATGAGGAACTGAGCAGTTGCTGTTCGTAAGCAGCTACTATATCAGATGAAAAATAACGTACCTGTCCATTGTTTCGTTAGCTTCGAGGTTAGCTTCTTATTACAGTACAAATTCAAATAACTAAAACGATCACAAACCAATCAAACTTTCAACTAGTCCTAACCACAATTATTCAAAATCTAAAGCGGTAAACGCACATTCAAAAGTTACGATTTTTATTTCCATTGACAAGATGACGACAATAGCTGTATAATCAATAACGACAACGTTGTTTGGTTCTCACTTCGCGCTGCGCAACCGCGACTCGACTTATATCGGCCACTGACAACAAATTCAAAATTCTGATAGGCTCTCAGAGCAGTCAGAGCTGAATACTATAAAAATACACGCATGGATCACGCATAATATATACTAATAATAGGTAATTCCCCGCAACGGTGGTATTGCCCCGGGTCGGCGGCGATTCCCCGGACCGGCGGTAATTCCCCGAGCCATCAGTGCTTCCCCGATACATTGGCTTCGCCGACCGAGTGATAAGTCTGTAAGTCGACCAGGGGGCGCTTTTAAAACGCGATACGCGGCGATGCCTCCAGTCTAAGTAAATAAAAGGGAACTCTCGTTCAAATAACGATAGCTGTAATCCGTAAATATAATTGCGAACGCATTGGAGTGCCAATAATAATTGTTCTGGATTTTTTTCCACGAGATGTTAAAATGTACTAGATTTCCCGATTTTGCAAAAAGATGTACTAACGTACTCTCGAAACAAAAATGTACTAGAAATAGTACGATTGTACTAGCATTCCCAACGCTGGGCGTGGGCGACAATAATCGATTATTCGATTCACTTTTAAGAAATTACTGATTAATCGACTTATCGATTAATATTTCAGAAAATATCGATAATCGATTATTTCCATTAATCGATTATTCAGTCATTTGCTAAAATATTAAGCGTTTAATCGATTATTCAAGAAATTTATACGGATGACTTTACAACAGATATACCTTTTAAAATTCCAATTTAATAATGCGTTGCGTTAAGGGTAATTTAAATGACATTTTAAAATACTTTCAGTACAACATATGAAGCAAAAAAAAAGAGAAACGTAAATACTCAAACAAGACAGCAGCAGGGAAAACTGCGCACGTTACAAATTTAGGAAATAAGAGATCCTCATTTCGACGCGCCATTTTCTGATAATCTGGCTTCAGTTGTTGCACAATTAGGTATAACGCCAACACATAACCTCAACGAAGTGTTAGCACGTTAGCAGTACAGTACATCAGTCTTTATCTTTTTTATTATGTATTTGTGCAAAACTATATGATAAGAAGGATTACTCTCCGCGGCGGCATGTCAACGGTGTGTCTCCTTCCCCGCGCGAACACTAGCAGAATATCGGCAGGCCATGATACAAAAAAATAGTATATTATTTTATACGGAGGAAAAGTAATACTTTTCATGGCGCGTTCGTGTTTAACAGCCGAACGGAGTGAGACTGGTAATAGAGAGCAAGCCATGAAAAGTAACTTTTCCTCCAAATAAAATATACTGTTTTTTCTTCAAATGTCGACAAATAAATGCAAAAAGTCTCTTTTTAATAGTAATAATTATTATTAAAGATAAGTGGGTTCGCAAGGCGGCTTAGACCGGTGCGGTGTCGGTGAATAGGCTCAGTTTGTTGCTATAATAATGTCATATAAAGCTGTCAGTGGACACTGTCAACAATAATTATTTTTTTAAAATTGCGTTTCCGATTGCGTTTTAATTCCGTATTGATAAGCAGTTATTGAGTAAGTTCGATTAAATAATAACCAATTTGTTCCTAAATTAGTGATTTTTAGAAATGCAGTCACAAATTGAGTGATAAATACAAATTTTAGTTTAATAACTCTTGAGTTGTTGACGCTTATTTTGATGTTTGTTTGTATTGTATCTATGTTGCTATGATAACACTTTTACCTCCGCCGGCGGAAAAGTGAAAAGTAAAGCAGGACGCCCACTGAATCGGCACAGACCGGCCCCGCACGGCCAGCACGGCCGGCATAAGTTGCTATCTACGTTATTAAACGAGGCAGCGCCCATTTAATCGACACAGCGCGGAACGGCATCTCGTTTAATAACTTATGCCGGTAGTGCTGGTCGTGCTGGGCCGGTCTGTGCCGATTCTGTGGGCGTCCTGCTTAAAGCTCCGGCGGGGGAAAAACGAAACTTCACTGCCGCCTACACAGTCGAGTAATGACGGATTTACTGACGTTTGAAGAAAAACAATCATTTTGGCAGGCGACCTTTGACGCGGCGGCCATAGACCAGCTCATCCTTTTGTCAGATTAATTTTCACGCCTAAGTTCTATAGTCGAGTCAATATTCGATATAAGATAATATCGCTATTTTTTAGTTGTGTTGTATTACAAAATAGGAATGAAATATACAGTAAAAATATTATGCGAAACCTTTAACCAATTTTAACCCTCCACAAGGCGCAATACGGAAAATCCTTACTTAGGGCGCAACACATCTATTAGATTAATATACAGCTTCTTTTAATAAACATCAATTTTACTGACAAAATTAACTGCAAAAAAAATAAAACCCTTCTAATGATTAAAAAAATTGGAACAGATAAATTGAATACAAAACTTTCTATTCTGAATCTACATCAGCATCGTATTGTTCGAATTTGGATTTATAGCATGTTTCACAAATAGTTGTTGCATGTTCTAAGCAGAGACACTGAGAGCACGACTTGCAGTAGTATTTTGAATATCGTTGTTGTTTTATAAGCTCATATAATATGAAAAAATAAACTAGAGTTTGATATGTAGCTGTTCCTGGAAACCTATAACACTATACCAATGCTTTTATAATTACTTTGCAAAAAGTTCCATGGCTGGGCGCAATCAATCTAATAGATTTATTCCATCACTCTAAACAAACGACTGGACTGCCCGCAACTAAAGTTAAGACTATCGACTCCGCAAATGCATCATAATAGGATACACGGACACACTCGATCAGAGTCGTTTCGGTTGTCCAGCTACAGCGAGAAAAGTGCGCGCGCAATCTGATAGATGAATTGCGCCCATGATACTAAAACTGTTAGTATCAAGAATTGCGCCCGACCGAGGGTTAAAATCACCCAGAACGCCAAAATTTTATTAAATATTAACAGATGGGGCAAATTCGAGCAACAATTTCTTCTTGATGTCTTTTGTCAGAATATTAGTAGATATTCGGAAATATGGAGAAATCATTAACACAAAATCAAAATCTTTTAAATATTAGTTATTACATACCTTGAGTATTGTTATAAATAATAACTAATTAAAAACGTAACAGATTTTTGAAACAGCCAGTTGAATACAAACTTTATCAAAATATTTATTTGGTGATAATAATAAAAAAACCATAACGTAAGTTTGACAGAGCGCTGCAAACAATTCAGAAGATATCAATTGTGTTTTTCCAAGGCCAAATAGAGTATTAGAGTGCTATAAATAATTTCGTCATAAATTTGATTAAATTTACCGCAAACGAAAATGTCGTTTATGGCCAGCTTTTATTTAAATTCAACCTGTGTGCGGCGAACTTCGCCGGACGTTACCAGGCAACGAATAAAATAAACGACGATTTCTTTGTAGGGCTATTTTGCCATTGAGTGGGCCTTCTTGTCATAGTTAATATTCGCTGGTTATAGTGTCCTCTCAGTCTCAGATTTCAGATAGTTGTTGACTACAAGTTTTACCAAAATTTGTAGTCTCATGCTGATTGTCTTCTGTTGACTTATCATCAAATTCCAGTATAATAGTTTCTGAAAATAACTTTTAAGTATATAATACTACTATAAAATCTTACATATCAACCTGCAGCTGCATCACCATCAAACTCGGAAGTAAGACCTGTCAATTGAGTGTCTAAGATATCATGTAAGGTATTATCCATTTCTGTTATAACAAGATCCTTGGAAGGTCCCCCACCTGTTCCTGTTATGTACTTTTTGTGATCTGCAAATTTCTGTTTTGTACGCATTTTTATATTTTCATATTTATTTTTTAAAACCTGATGAATTCTGTAAGGTTCTCCCGAAATACTATTGAACTCTACTTAAGTTAACCCATGCTTCAACTTTCATTTTATTGGAATATGTGTCCAACTTTCTGCACTCGATTTGGTTTTTATTTTTCTTCATTAAACTTGTCAAAAGATTTTCTCCTCTTGCGGAAAAATTACTTGCTCTTATAATTTTTTTATTCATTATAAATAATTTATTATATCGACTTTGCTATCCGCTCCAAAATTTTATAGGTTATGTACACATTTTCTTCTTTTTTATTTTCTGGACTCGTTGATCGGAGATCAACTGAACTCGACGTTAGTTGTTCTTGTGCAACACGCAACGTATTGAACCGGGATCAGTGGTGATCTGCGGTCACTGAACTATATACTCTGGAATGGCAAATTTACGACCAAAAAATGTAAACAAAACAAACAGCCGCGGAGTTTGCGCAGTAGGACGAGCGATTTTAAAGCAGAGGGGAGTAGCACAGATCCGTACTTGGGAATTTTGATTTAATTGGCTAGTTAGAAAATTGATGCCGTTCTCATCTGAAATATCTGTGAAGTCATGAAAATAATAATGAATACGTTAATAGCGATCATATTGAATTGAATAACAACATTTTTGACATATGTAAGTGACACTAGAAATAAAAGCAACTTAGAGACGGCTAAGAAAATTACGATTTTGCTTCGGATTGCGGATCTATCAAGGGTGGAAAAGCTATACACCGTGTTTATTTGAATGCCTGACATACGTCAACTTTAGTTTTAAATGCAATAAAGGTAAAGTAAACGTTGGTTTAAAAATTTGGTGAAATTATTGGAGAAATTGGTAATATATTATAACAGTCAGAATGAAAAATGGTGAGCGGCCAGCGGCTGTTGTGCACATAGGCCAGGCCACCATGTGGGATTATAGTAGTTTATTTCACATTTTTTTGAGCACGTTATCAGTGTCAGCAGTGATGCTCGCCTACAGCGCGTTTCATTTGTGTTTAAAAAGGGCTCGCAATTGGATTAAGTATTACATAATTATTTCTAGCCAATCATTTTCTCAATTTCAAGAATCTCTATATGGATGCTTGTAGGATAACATGACACTGACAGTATCTCAGTCATTCTAAACGGATGAACAGACTTTAAGTGATTTATTAAAATTGAAGATCAGTTTTTTGTTATTTCATAATTAAAATCTATATGTACCTGGAAAATTTCCGAATTTGATTGAAATCAAAAAAATAATATAAATTGATACATTTATTATCAAATAACAAAATTGGTAACGTATGGTACACAACGTATAGCATAATAATAAAAGTAATACCAATACCACAGAGTTTAAGACAAAAGGCAAACAATTCTGAGGATAAATTAATAATAGGAGACTTGAATTTTTTTTATTTCTTTAATATATTTGCCTACCTATAGAGACATCACATACCAAATATCAGCCCTCAAATCGCAATATTAAAGTTGCAATAAACAATTATTAAAGTTGTTACCGCAAGCTATTCATTTTAAACGACACGTGACGTCACGTCGCTCGTTCGATCGGAAGGCAGTCACTGCCTTATTATCTTAAAATGTCAGTGAAGGCAGTACAGTAGGCACAAGTATTCACAAACTCATTAACTAGTTTTTCTATAAACCTACCTGTTAGTTTTAACGCCGCGAACCTCAGCAAGAGAAAAGCTTTCGGCATTTTTTTATGCAAGACGCCACTATAAACATATCCAGTAGTGGTAAATTGTGAGACTGTCCTTTAAAAAAAAACCACCGTCAGTCATTTTGAAAGACAACTCTGCTAAGGGTGCTAAGACGTTCCCTGCTCTGCCGTCTGTCAGGTGCGACGACAAACGAGCTACCTGACGTCACAACCGGGTCCCAGCCAAGGACATTACAAGAATAATTTGAATTTGCAGTTTTTAATTGCTTATATTTATTATATAAAAATAAAGAATTAGTTTTTTTTGTAAACTGTGGTTCTTTTAATATTATTAAATTGCGTTTGTGAGTAATATTTTTCAAATTTAATTTTTATGCAAGTTCCCCATTTGATATCATGTGCAGCCAAATATCAACGTCTAGCCATAATAAGATGCTTATAATTGGCGCTAAACCTAAATCAACTAAGTTTTGCGAAAAAGTGGTGTGCAGTTTCCAAACGGCTCTGTGATATTTATTTATCATTTAAACTCCTACAAACACATGAGCCATGTACTTAAACCTAAGAGTGCTTACTGGTTTCGTGTAAAAAATTATATACAAACAAAACAGACAAGGGAAGAAAATAAAAATATATAGAAAAAAAAAACAGAGAATATAAAATGTTCACTACAGAAAATTCACTACAGTATATTGTTGTTTAAAATATCAGTTCTAATTTGCCCTACTGTAGAATTAAAGAGATCTACCTCACATTTTTGTATAAAATTGTTACACACACATCATTCTAACTATAGGAGAACTATTTAGGGCTAAACATTAGAAAAACTTGTTATTTCTTATTCTTTAAGTTTAATTTAGGAACTACAAATGTTATATTGTTAAATAAGGAACATTTCTTATACTTTAAATTGTTAACTATATTGTAAATAA
>MU190656.1:22857-41159 GCA_016904865.1 Pissodes strobi | reverse complement strand
CTCACGAATAGAACATACAGTGGTAGATTAAGGGAAGCGTCAAGACCTCGTCATTGTACTAATCGCGACGCGGCTCTTCTCTGAGACGTTATTCTTTTAAAAAACGCGACAACCTCCAAAACTATTCGTGACAATAATTCTGAAATTGCGGTTTAAGAGTATACAGGCCGCCGAGGTCTAGGTATGAAGAAATTTACACTCATAAAATTGAAAAGTCCACAAGATATTCTGTCAATGTTAGGGGTTTCATGGGAGCTGGTTAGGCAAGGCTGTGCATAAGAGTTCAATACTTGAACATCTTAGATAATCTAACGAATATAAAAAAGGTTATATTTTTCCCTTGGGCGATTGTCAAAACGTCAAATGGACATGCACTATTAGCGCCAGATTCATTAAAAATATACCTATTATTGCCCTATTAGGAAAATCTCAATCTAAATCGAGTTCCGGTGTTCAGACGCCGCACCGTTCAGGCGACAAGGCGCCGGCGCCGGCGGCGGGGTGTTATAAAACGTAGGAAAATAATACAGTTATCACAAAAGTTGGCCTGAGAATGCAATCTTTCTTAAAATATGCATTTCTCCTTCAAAAACACAAAAATATACAAAAAATTCATATATGTTCAAAATGCATGAAATCCGGTCTTTAGTCATTACCTTATCTCATTATCAAATGCATAATACGTATTCGGTAGCTTATATAATTTTTTAAACTAACAATGTTAGTTTCAGTGTTACCAGATAAATTCAGCAACAAACAGCTTCAATCACCGTTAGAACACAAGGCAAACTTTCAAAGGAACTTCGGAAAACCCGAGAAATTCAATTTCTCAAGTGATTCCACCGTTCCGAAGGTAAAACAAATAAAACTTATAGCCAAAGAAGAAGAAACATAGAACCGAAAACAAAGTTACTGAACAACTCTTTGTAACAAAGTTATATGATAGAATTTGGGGAGCTTTTTCGATTTGTGTATGATGGTAATATTTTATCGTCGTTTCGAACAACTGCGACAATCTGGAACTCGAAAAGTTGTAATCATATTAATGATCGGTGAGTTGCGTCGTCTTCAATGATTAGATCGTTATACTGTAGGTTTAGTTTACTCAAATATTAAGATATGATGTTTTTATTATTGTTTATTGTTAAGTGAAATATATACTAACACTACCTGTAGAGTAAGCTAAAAAAATATGTATGTCTTTCCAAAATTAAACATATTTCAATACATTTTTGATAGGATTGAGTTAAAGGCTTCGAACTATAAGCATAAGTGTTGTTTATAGACCTCCCTGCCTTAATATTTACTCTTTTCTTCATTATTTAGAATCTAATGCTTAAACACCCTAAAACACATTTTTATTGGAGGGAGATATGAATGATATTAATCTGTTAGATGATTCTCAAGTAACTATGGATTACCAAAACCTTGTAACGGCAAACAACTTTAAAATTAATAATATAGTGAGTAAAGAGCAGAGTTTCTAGGTCTCTAATAGGTCATGTTCTTAGTGACTTTAGTAGTATATTAGATGTGAAAATTAATGTTAGGGATAACGCAATTTATGATCACAAAGTGATATTGCTAAATATTAAAACTTCTGGAAAACTTATCAGCCAAGGGTAAATTATGATGTTAAATCTGTCGATTATACAAGGTTTATGAATTTATTTAGACAAAAAGTCTCAATTATAAATGTGGCAAAATTTCAAAAACTTATTGATTTAATTAGAGATTGTAAAAATAAGTCTGAGTACATTTAAAAAAATGAGAATTCGTTCACAGTGGATGAATAATGAAATTCTTGAGTACTAATTCAATCTTGCTAAAGAATAATGGGATAAGATCTATATAAAAAAGATCAACCAACCTGAAAACCTGTATTTAGCATCCGAGTTTAAAAATATTAAAAATCAAATGAATAATAAAATGAGAACTTTAAAAAATCACTATACTTTCAAACAAAATGTAATTTGGCGGGAAACAATGTAAAAAAACCAATTGCCGTTTATTAATGGCTTTATAAAGAATAAAAAGGTGAAGTAGATATTGATTCTCTATTGACTGACTGACAACAATATGGTGAATAGTCAACTAGAAATAGTTAATAATTTTAATAAATATTTTTCTCATGCTGGTGGACCGATTGTTGAGGATTTAGAAGCTAAAATTAATAATCTTAAGGAAAATTTGTCTGTTCAGTCTCCATATCTACAGCTAATGAACAGGAATTATTAGAAATCATAAATTAACTAAAACAAACCTCAGCTTCCGGACTTGACTAGATTACAATTTCTGCCAATTTTACTGCAAATTGATTAACAATACTTCAAAGCGGAATTTTTCCACAAGTATTAAAATTAAATAGAATTACCCCACTTTTTAAGTCAGGTGACAAAAAAAAGTATGAATAATTACAAACTCATATCAGTGGTGAGTGTATTCTCTAAGATTGTAGAAAAAAAAATAATGAAAAGAAGAATACTAGAGTTTATTAACGCCCACCAATTGTTCGATACGTTTCAGTATGATTTCATGAAAAGCAGAGTTGAGATCCGCCTTGTCATCGGTCGAGGCAACACGCGTTGTGCGGAATTTCTTGCTGTACCGTTTTTGCAGCAAGACCTGATAAGGAGTTCTCAGGTACAAAGGAGCTCTGCGCGTATTTAATTCTTCGATTTATCGGAATTCTATATTGAAAAAACTACTTGACTGCTTTTATTTTTAAATACTAGTAAAGTCACCTGAAAGTTCAGGGAACTTGTTTTATTTGTTAGCCCTCGGGGGCTTAACCCCGAAACTAACATGGATGAGCCACAGGACGACGAGGACAGTATGTCTAGCGTATCCTTGGACTTAAACCCGGACAGGAAGATAAGTATGACCACAATCAACAAAATATTAGAAAAAGCAGTCAGGTATATGGGAGTATGCCTGACATGTAAAATAAACGTAGAGGCTTTACAGAAAGTAAACCCAGAAGAGCTCAGCGGAGCTGATCTCTGGAAGATAGTTACCAGGGTAAGACAGCACCTGAAAGACGCCCACCCGATTGGAATTAAAAAACCGATACGGTCAAAAATACACACTGGTAAAAAGAAGGCCAGCCCTTCTTCACTACTAAGTGCGGAAACAAGTAGTAAAAAACCCAAGACCACTAGTAGCAAACAGCCATACACAGCCAAATCAAGAGACACATCGCCAGTGATCACTCAAAACGAGCCACCTGAAAAACCAGGACCAGGCAACCCACCCTCCCCACAAAGAGACTCCAACACACAAACACTGCAACAAGAATCACATAAAGACATATTTAAGGTTCCGTTTAAGCAGCTACCATTTAAACGAAACTTCAGAGTGGCCACGCTGGACATTGGGCAGCAACCAACCCTTGAAACAAGCAATAGCTTCCAACCACTTGAAGATATGGTCACAGAGGACGATAATGTCAGTATTGCGTCCTCTTCGGCGTCCAAGGCTATTAACACTAGAGCAAGAGCAGCCAAAAAACCAAGAGCGACCCCTAAACAAAAATCCACTCCACCGCCCCCGGTGGTTATAAAAGGTAGGCCGAACGATCACAGACAACTCAGGAGTGATCTTAAAAACCTCCACATTGAAAATTACGAACTGAAATTTACAAAAAATTCAGTAATTGTATACTGTTCTACACTTAACGATCTGCATACCTTAAAACGTATGCTAAATCATGAACATGCGGAATATCACACTTATGCCGAGTCCACTGAAAAAAACCAGAGCCTTTGTACTGAAGGGGCTAGACGGGGATGTAAAGCCTGAAGAAATAGCCGAAGCCTTGAAAGATGAATACCGCCTACCAGTGAGGAATATATTCGAAATGAAGAAAACTAGGTGGCCAATGTACCTGGTCATCCTAGGAGCATCACATACCGTCAAGAAACTAAACCAGGACTGTAAAACGATTATGTCAGTCAGAGTCAGCTGGGAAAACAGAAGGGCAGGACGCCCGGTAATGCAATGCAAAAAGTGTCAGCAGTATGGTCACGCTAGAACATACTGCAACAGACAAGTCGCCTGCAGCAAATGTGCAATGGCCCACGATATAACGGAATGCAAAAACGACAATGTAAAGTGCGCCAACTGTGCAGGGCCACATAGGTCAATCAACGAGGAATGTCCCGTATACCTTTATAAGTTAAATCTGCTAAAACCACAGACGAACAAATCAAAAGAGGTGTACAGGCCGGCGCCTCCACCGACAAATCCCGCCTGGAGGAACCCACAAGAATCCAGAAATGCCGTGGGTCAGCGAAGAGACCCTGGCCCGAGCAAGGGCCCACTTCAAGCACGGGAAGAAGAATACGAAGGGCAGTTTCCCCCTCTAAGGAGCCAAAGAAGAGACAACCAATTAGATAAAAACAAAACTGTACAGGTTAGTGATGCTGTACTTCAACAAAATATTCCTAACTTAAATATAAATTCAAATCCTTCAAACATAACTACCAACTTAACTAAATTAAATTATGTTATAACTAAAATCAACAGTCTTATAAATATTGATGAGCTTTTTAGAGCACTTGAAGCGTATGCAAATATGCTCGAAGCGTGTCGAGGCGACCGCATACAAATTATGCAAGCCTCGATACGCTTCTTCACACTTGAATATAACAACTTTAATATATAAATGTATCCATGTACAATATTGCAAGCTGGAATTGTAACGGAATTAGGTCCAAATTGGGCGAGTTCAGAAATTTTGTGTATTCTTCCAATTTTCAGGTGATTTTCCTACTTGAAACCAACATAAACGTAGACTTCGTATTAAAAATACGAAACTACAGGTTGGAGCGGTATGATAGGCCTGATCGAGCTGGAGGCGGCGTCGCCTGTCTGATACATAGGTCAATCCGATACAAGAGAGTGCGTAACATCCGTACGAATATTGAACATGTCAGTATAGAGACTGCGGATGGCCTACGTATTAACGGCGGCTACGCCCCTCCGGCTCTCCGCCTCACTGAACCCGATATCCTTGCTTTTTTACCGCAAAATAGGGTATCCTTACTCATTGGTGACCTAAATGCTACCCACGCAGAATGGGGCGGCGTTACCAATGCTAAGGGTAGATTATTAAGGAGAATAATCGGGAATAACCTGGAAATATCCTTTCACAAAACCACAAATCCCACGTTCCTCCGAAGCGCCTCGTTCCTGGATGTAGCTATTACTCGGGGGGCGATAAGAGCTTCAAGGCTCCAGGAAATGGATACGCTAAACTCGGACCACTTTCCAATAAAGATTACACTGCATCGCAGAGCGCCAGCTACGGAAGACACCGTAATCTCTTACAGGAATCTTGATTGGAGAGCGTTCCGAGAGAGGCTAAGTGAGGCAACTGTCATTCCCCGACAAATAGACACAACCCAGGAACTTGAAAATGAGGTAAGCAATCTAACATTAAATATCCACCGCATCCGTGATGCAATGTGTCCAAGGACAATTATACGTCCAAGGACAGAAATACTTCCCGAACCTATCCTAAATTTAATTTATTTCCGTAATAGAATTCGACGCAGATGGCAGAGAAACAGGACAGAAATTGAGGCAGCCCGAGTGAGAGAGCTCACAGAGGCGATAAAGGTACAAATTCGTGAACACCGAAACAAGCAATGGCTTGATTACGTGAACAGTGTCAGTGTGAGGGACGGTTCGCTGTGGAAACTCGCTAGGAGAGTCCGCGGAGGCTCTGCTGAAAGCTCTGAGCTTAGACATAACGGCCTAGATATTATCGACGATCTAGGGAAAGCGGAAGCCTTCGCGGACTACCTAGAGGGAGTCTACAGCGAGGTACCAAACGCGACACTGGAGCACGTAAATATCACGAAACAAGTCAATCGGTTCAAAGACCGAAAGTACCCTGTCGCCCCTGTAGCACTCGAAAAACTCAGAGTGACCCCGGCGGAAATCCGCAAAGTTATCTGCCAACTTCCGAGAAATAAAGCTCCCGGTCCGGATAATATTCCGTACATCCTACTTAGAAACATGCCTAACAAAACCTTAATCCAATATATGCACATTATTAATGCAATTATTCGGCTGCAACACTTCCCCTCTGCCTGGAAGAAAGCATGCATAGTGCTGTTCCCCAAAGCAGGCAAAAACCTGAAATCGCCGGCCTCATATAGGCCAATCTCGCTGCTAAACACACTCGGTAAGGTCGCTGAAAAGCTTCTGTTGCCGAGGATCAACAGCGCGGTGGAAAAACTGCGCATTTTGCCGCAGGAGCAGTTCGGTTTTCGCGGAAAGCATGGCACTACCATGCTAGCCGCGAAAATCGCAACTGACGTCTACCAATGCTTCAATGAGAAGCAATCTACTGTGATGTTGCTCCTCGACATAGAAAAGGCTTTCGACAAGGTGTGGCACAATGGACTGCTGTTCAAACTGTATGTGGAGTATGGACTGCCACTGCATTTAGCAGCTCTGATTGAGTCATACCTTGCCGAGCGCACCTTTGAAACTCGAGTGTGTAAGCAGACATCGTCAGTCAGGCGCATCCACGCCGGAGTACCACAGGGAACGGTACTATCACCACAACTCTTCAGTTATTTTATTGCTGACTTTCCTTCAAATCCCAATACCCGTCAAGCCCTGTATGCGGATGATACAGTAATTTATTCCCAAGATCCTAACGCCGAAGTGGCCAAAACAAACATTACACGACACCTTGACACACTTACACAATATTACGAGAAGTGGAAGATTACCCTAAACGCTGGAAAAACAGAGCTTATAGTGTTATCGCGCAAGCGGACTAACATCGAAATCACACCTCTCGTAATAAACAATGCACAAATTACACCTAAAGACAGAGTCAAATATCTTGGGATAATTTTTGATAAGAAACTAAATTTCAGTAAGCATATAGAACATATAACTCAGAAAAATATCACTATTAAAAAGAGCCTTAATATTCTCATATCGCCCAGATCCTTTTTAAGCCCCCAAAATAAACTTATTATTTACAGATCCATCATAAGACCGGCAATTTTATATGGTGCCCCTATCTGGTGCTCCGCGGCCAAATCTCACCTGAAAAAGGTACAAATAATACAGAACAATTACCTAAGAGCCGCCTTTTCGGTCTCCCTAAGGGATAGAATCAGAGTAGAGGACCTGCACGCGTGGGCGGGCATGGAACTCGTCAACGAGCATATAGACGGCCTAGCGTGTAGGTTCTTTAAATCTGAAATACGGGGATCACCGCTGACGGCGGACATAGCCAACGAGAGATTTGACCCGGAGCGCCGGCCAAAGCACGGTCCTATATATAGAGACTCGACAGTTTATTTTAAACCAATCAGACCACCCTAACCAAGTTTTCAAACCGTGAATATAAAATTTTCCCATTGTAAATATTATATAGAACACCTACATACATCCCTCTTTCATATGAAAACAGCAACACTAAACCGAACAGCTGCGAAACGCGCCTAAATCAGCTTCATTGCTCCCTCGGCTGACCCGACGGAGAGCGAAAAGATACAGATACACAGCTGAATATAGGTAGCTGACAACATCCATGCATAAAGAACAAGATAAAGCACTTAATATAGAGAGTGTTATTAAAACAATGACACAAACACAACCTGGCACGTACTCACCTACCAGGCTCGAGCATGGAGGTGATGCGTGCAACAGGATACTGCAAATATTGCACTATAACATTAATACAGACATACACCATACACAACACCGCCACGGATGCGTCCTATTTACCGCAGCCGAATATAAATCTCGCTCTTTGCTCCTGGTATATTACAATTCCTGGCCACCGGAACCAGATTTAGACACTAAATCTGAACAACTTGTACATATGTAAATATTAATTTTTACTCTTCAACCCTCCTCTGGGATAGTACATGTTGTAAATATAATTGTTTGTATCGTTCCGTATTGTACGCTCATCTATGAGCAATTCTAAGCAGGGTTTTTGCAGAACTTTTCCCTGCATTAAGTACTTTATCAATAAAAACTAAAATACTTCATTACAAACATACACTACAGCCAAATGCTGACACTAACTGGTAGGTGTTTTGAAGGGGTTGAGCCCCAAGGAAAGCTAATAAACAAAATAACAGCATCACAACCCCTTTTATTGTGATAGGGCACACACCTTGCCCCGTTTAGGTGCTTGTAACCCGCGCCGAAAACGCGTTGTCTGACGTGTAGCAAAGCGCGGGAAAAAAATCATAGCATATCATTATCATTAGGAATGTGTCATAATGTACTAAAATTTTGGAAATAAATGTGAGATGATGATGTGAGATGATGAAAAGCAGTAGCACACTTGGTACTACTATTGATTTCATAGATTAGATCGCAAAGGCTCTGGCTAGATACAAAAAAAAAAACAAATAGTTATAGCAATATTCATTGACCTAAGAAAAGCTTTTGACGTGGTGAGCATTGATATGTTGTTGGAAAAAATTTTAAAATGGGATTTAGGGGTGTTATGTTGTTATGTATAATTTTGTAAAACATATTTACTTGATAGAAAACAGTAATAAAAACCGAAAGATACAAGTAGTGTGTGTTTTAATACTTATGGTATGCTACAGTCTCGAGTACTAGCAGACTCGTTCATTTTTTTATTTTATTCTTTTGGGAAACTGTGCTGAATTTATATACAAGGTGGCTCGAATTCGTGTCTATGTATGGGGAACTCGAAAACCGTAAGAGATACGGTGTTGGTCAAATTAAGGCAAAATTGCGCATTTTAGTGCCTAGCAATATGCCGTTTAGAAAGTTTTAAAATTCCGAGTATTTCCGGAGATATCCGGAAAAAACCGAAATTTTTAAAATTCGTTTTATTTTTTTCTTGGGCTTATTTAAAAACGGATTTCAAAGTGAATTGCACTTTTGCATTGCCACTTTTTACGCTCTATCTAATGATGGCATCCAGTTAAAAATCCGACGTTTCGTCTTCAAGGGATCATCATCAACTTTCTTTTTTTAAATACGAACTTTAATTTTTTTATCGTTTTTCACATGATATTGGCGTTATTAATGACTACCTATGTGTTTTTATTTATTTTTTTTTTAATAATTTTTTTTTAATTTTTATTGCTATTTCTTAATTATATATATTGCTTTGGCGTAATTTTAAATAATTTAAGGTAAGTACTTTTGAAATTTGTATATTCTATAAAAATATTTTATTTTGTTTTTGTATTAAGTGGAAAATTATCTATCTACCCATATTAATAACGCCAATACCATCTGAAAAACGATAAAAAAAATTAAAGTTCGTATTTAAAAAAAGAAAGTTGATGATGATCCCTTGAAGACGAAACGTCGGATTTCAAACTGGATATCATCATTGGATAGAGTGGAAAAAGTGGCAGTGCAAAAGTGCCATTAGATTTGAAATCCGTTTTTAAATAAGCCAAGGAAAAAAATAAAACAATTTTTGAAAATTTCGGTTTTTTCCGGATATCTCCGGAATTACTCGGAATTTTAAAACTTTCTAAACGGCATATTATTAGGCACTTAAATGCGCAATTTTGCCTTAATTTGACCGACACTGTATCTCTTATGGTTTTCGAGTTCCCCATACATAGACACGAATTCGAGCCACCCTGTACATAAGTTATTGACAAATATTCATAAATTTGATCTCTCATAAGTTATTCCAAAATTTTTGAAAATATCGGCAATAAGGGAATCGGACGGCAGTTTTCCTCACTGTCATGGCTACCTTTCTTTTCATATATAGGTATGACTTTAGCAGTCTTCATAATATTGGAAAATAGTTATTGGTATAGTATATTTAATACCTATTTGGAAGTACCAGTCGTCGGATTAATTCGACACGAATATCACCATTGGTTCGATGTTTAACAATTTCAATTTAATTTCTACATGCTTTGTGTGGTTTATGTTATTTAATGTTGACAGTGCTGTTGCGTTACATTTTCTACTACGTTATTCCATACTGTAACGAGCAAATTTTATAGGCGACGTAAGTTTGGAAGAGGCGAGGACGTGACAACCCTGCAAGGCGAGTGGCGTGCGTTGGCAGAGGGAGTCATGAAGTTATGTAACATAGATAATAAATATATGTTGTGTAATTAGGATGACTGTACTTGTCACAAAAACTCTAACAATTTGTGGGATTTTTTGTTGCTATCCTTGACAGTGGATTAACATAATTTGACATTTTTTGAGAAAGTCACTATAAGTGAGTGTGCTGATTATTATTTTAAGAATTGTGGCATATTTTAACTGGGTTTATTGGTGTGTAAATACGTTTTTCAAGTGATTGCATATGGAGGAAGGCTGAAGTGATGGTTCGGAGCTCGATTACGAGTCTGAATTGAGAGTGAAGGTGACCACGGTGAAGGCGAATGAGCGATGGAAGACAAAATAGTCTCCATGGCACAAAAGCTATTAAAAGGTGGATTGGCAGCTAGTATCCAGCAGATTGTGGCGGCCGAAACGGCAAAGGCGACAAAGCAAAAGGCGGCGGTTGGTACTGGCGGTACCAAGGGCAACAGGAAAGGCGAAAAATCAGGAGAGATCGTTTCTATGGAGGTAGAGCATGCTTGTAGCAAAAGGGCCGACTCAGCTTGCAGTTCGGGCTGTATGGGATTAAGGGCAAGGGCAGGTGGCGACATTATTGACTCTTTCGATTCTGACAGCCAGGTCTGTAACGTAGGCAGGTGGTTGAGAAGGCGAAATTGCAAGGTTTAATCGGCTCGATGGATGACTGGAAGGCGGCTCTTAGGAAGGCGTTTTGTAGGGTGCATGATTTTGCTCAGCTGTTCAAGGAAAATATGGCGAAGGTTAAAATGGACGGCAAAACCATGACCCGATATTATCATGATAAAATGGCGTTGATCGAAAGTGTATGTGTGTGATTGACGGTCCACCTCTCGATCTACAGGCTAATGCGAGGGCATTTGGTTGCTCCTCCCCTGGCGACTTGTATACTGGTTTTCCTTTCTCTTTTGACAGGTATGGGCGTCCATCAACCGGTATTGTGGAATTGGATTGGTGAGGAAGTCCGGCATCATACAATGGCGAAGGCGACGAGGACTTTACGGTCTTCTGAGGCTATTCTCAAATTGAGCGAGGCGCTCTGGGTGAATTTGGGCACCCAAGGCGTATTATTTCCAACTGCAGGCTGGCGTTTACGAGCGAGGCTTTTGCTGACTTTTTGGCGAGGCGAGGTGTAAAACACCAAGGATGAATGGTCAGGCTGAGAGGCGCATGCGAGTCTGGCTGACAAGGTGCAAATGGTGAATGCTCCGTTGCCGGAAGGCGAGATCTATGGCAATTTAAGGTCTAACTTCTTTTGAGACAGCAAAAGAAGAGTGAAAACCGGACAGGTGACAAAGGTAATATTCAATAAAAGGCGGAAGGTTGGTAGGCGATTTGGTGTTATGGCGAATGTACAGATCGATAAGATTTACTGGCGAGTTAAATTAATGAGAGCATTAATTGCTGCAGGATGGTCGAATGTAACAAGCAAATTTTATAGGCGACGTAACCTTGAATGGGCGAGGACGTGACAACCCTGTAAGGCGAGTGGTGCGCGGCGGCCGAGGGAGTCATTAAGTTATGTAACATAGATAAATATATGTTATGTAATTATGATGACTGTACTTGTTGAGGTTTAAGGTTTAAGCAGCTGAAAATATTAGTGGCTGTAATAATATTGGCGAAATAAAACATGTTAGTAAAAAGTGTTGTTTACAATAGATTTAAAACTTCAGCAGATGACCCTGTGGCTTTAACAATAGCTGCGTCATAACACATTTACACAGATTATTTGAAAACGGGCTATTCTTCTTTCTAAGACGTTTTTTGTTCCAGCTTTTTCACGGAATTTCTTCTTCTAAAAAATTATGATAAATTGCGTTATGCAGTATAAGAAGTAAGGATTGTTCAAAGTTTGCTATAAGTTGATCTTATTATCCATATTATTGTGATAATCACCTGTTTTCTTATTACATTTGTCACAAATCCATTTTTATTTCGGACATGAACAACGTATCGCACTTTCAGATTTTAAAATTACTGTATTTAATACCATCTTGGCACATTCTGATAAGAGGTGGATTCATAACAGTTTCTAATTTTTTTTCCTTCCACTCTTCTAATATTTCTTCGATTAGGTAACGATTGGCAAACCGCAAACCCAAACTGCAATCGATACCTACTAAAACAACAAACAACTAAGTGCCACTCAACTGACAGTGACTAATAAACGATGATTAGGGTTTTAAGATCCTTTACAGCTATCGCTTCTCATTGGTGAACTAGGTAAGTCAGTTTGTTCCACCAGATCTAGATGTCTAGTGGTCAGATTCTGTTTTTGCAATACGAACGGCCCGCGTTCAGTTCCCGTCGAGGGCAATACATGTTTTCTATATTTTTTTAAGGTTATGATTGTTTATTTTTGCAAATTTGGGTTAGTTATGTTAACTTTATGTCTCATATTTTCCTCATCGAATAATGCCATTTCTTGCGTTTTTCATTGACAGAACTCTTTTTCTTAACACTTCCTCTCTCTCTTCTTCATTTTCTCGTAAAAAATTGTTGGCTTGTGGACGTTGTATTGAAATATCTTTCCTATCTCAGCGAATGGACAAGATGAACAATATATAAAGCAATAATTTTACCACATTTCAGTTATTGCAGTTCAGTAATATATTTATTAAATAACAATGAGAAGGAAACACTTCAACGGAAAATAAACACCTTTGCGCTACATAACGAAATGTAATTGCAGACTATAGACACAGCTTACCAAACAATCAGCTATCCAACTCTTAAAATTTGAATGATATGCGCATTTCCTCGCGCAGGCCGCCATTCTGGGTTAAAATCTATCAAATTCGACAGTGTTGGCTCGTCGCTCGTGGTCGTGTCAGATGAGTTGTTTGTGTTAGCCAGTGTCGTAGTTTCAGTTTAGGTATATATGTTTTCTAGTTACAGTAATTAACAGTGTACATAAGTTCTTGAACAAACTACTTATTTTATAAAATATGTGCTTGTATATAATAGAAATGGATAAACCGCGAGATGGACACGTTTGTGCCGCTAAAAACTGCAGTGCGAAAAGTTATGAATCTAACAAGAAAATGAGTTTTTTTTTAGATTTCCCAAAGATGCCATTAGGTAAGTTTTTTTGACAAGCATCTTAAAAATGATGTACTTTTGTAGCCAAATATATTTCATTAAAGTAAGCAAAGCTGTTTTTACTGGAATGTAAGTAATTTTGAATGTAATATCTACTTCTTACTATGATATTGTTTCTCCTAAAATGAAGATTATGTTACAAATTACCTTAAACAAATTAATTGTTTTAGTAGTTATTTGTGTTTTTAGAGCGTAAAGTAACGGATTGCCGCTTGAGAACGAATATTACCGTGGAGCGCGTTAACCTTTCGAAAATGCCAATCTTACTTCGCGCTCAAAAAATACACAACTTTTTCTATAGCCGCAGTTTTTAAAATTAAATGCACATTTTTCTCTCTACTTATTCTGAAATTTGCAAATGACTTGTCATTTTTCGCATATTATATTCGGGCATATTTAGAGCAGGAGTGCCAGCATCCATTGTAACATATGCACGACTGTCATTTATTTACACTTTTGGTTGCCATCACTATCCATGCCATAGCACACTCGACAGAAAAAGTGAGAATTTTCTTTTCCATGTACGCTTTAGAGCATAAAATAAGGATGCCGCGGCGTTCGTCGATTTTGCGATTTCATTTGAAATGAATAATTAGTTATTTTGCGCACGGCTGTCGAAAAAGCAATTGTTGTACAGGGTGGCCCGTTTAAGAGGAGCCTATAACTTATCTCGAAAACAACGGAGGTTGAAAAAAAAATTAAATACAAAAGTTGTTCCTAGTAAAATAATTTTTATTTTTTTAATATTTTTTAATCGACACTTTTTTATATACAGGGTGATCAAACAAAGTTATATTTTTTCAATGAAACACCCTATATTTTATTACATTTTTGGATTCTATTCAAAGTTCTAAGCATATTTGATGTATGATGTTATACCTCTAGAGTTAGTAGATACTTTCACAGCTGTAAACAGTTGAAAATCGGTACTTTGGTTATTTTCACCCTGGTATCAAGAATACCATTACAGATTGAGCAAACTGAATTTCACATTCCTATCTTAACTTTTCAAGAGCTATCTGACGGTACTAACTGGCAGGTGGTACGATGGGTATCAAATCTGGTACCTCGGAATGTGAAAATAATTTTACTTCATCTCTAATGGTCTTCTTGCCACCAAGGTGAAACTTAGCCAAAGTACCGATTTTCAACTGTTTATAGCTGTGAAAGTACTATCTCTACATCAAATATTCTGAGAATTTTAAGTAGAATCCAAAAATATAATAAAATTTAGGGTGTTTCATTAAAAAATTTAACTTTGTTTGACCACCCTGTATATAAAAAAGTGACAATTAAAAAAATACAAAAAAAACAAGCAAAGAAATAAAGATCATTTTACTAGTTAGTTTTTTTGCAACCCCCGTAGTTTTCGAGATAATGTATAGGCCCCTCTTAAAAGGGCCACCATGTACAAAATTAACATAATTTAAAATTCATATCCATAGCTTTTTAAACCTTAAATTATATTAAATATTAGCTTCAAATACATGTACCTCTAAATCGCTGACAAAAGGTTGTTTTACATTCATACAAGAGGTGTGGACTTTTATGTATAATCAAAGAAAATTCTACTACTTTTCTTTGGTATAATATAATAATGTTGTCTTAGGGCAAGGACATGGCTCATAAGTAGTCAAAGAGAAGACTTGTTAAATATAAACGATGACAGACTTTATCAGAACTACAGGCTTTACAGTATCCATTTCGAGCCAAAAATGTTTACAAACAGCCAGTTTTATCGTTTAAACCACAATGCAGTACCTACGATTTTTAGAGAATTCGAGGAATCCTCAAAAAATGATCATCATATTGTTCTTGAGAGCCCGTTATTTTGTTTTAGATAGATACCTATTTGATAACAAACCTATGTTATACCTTAAATAGTTATTTTTGTAAAATAAATCAATATTTCTATGATTTCAGTGGTTTATATTTCCTTTCTTCCCGCTTAAGACAATATCTTATAAAAGAAAAACTAAGTACAGGTACCTATATTTAAAACAAAAAGTTGATATCTATTTTTTTTTGGTTCAGCGAGAATGTAGGTACACAAATATTCAAATAAAAATTAACTAAAACCGTTGATTGAATCCAATCAACGATAAAACTAAAAAAAAAATAAGATATAATATAAAAACTCCAATCCTGTCTATTTAAAATTGAATAGGTACTCCTTATCCCGGCCCTGTGTTTTAACCCGAAATGGCGTCGGTCACGTCAGATTTTTTGATTTTTATTTCCAGTTTGACAGGAGAGTCGGCTAGCTGATTGTTTGGTAAGCTGTGCTATAGATATATACGACATACGTTGGGAATAATCATAGAAGTCAAGGGAATAACACATAACACGTGTGTTGCGGAGGTGGACAGGTCACATTCTCATATTATTAAACACAATGATGTTCATACATAAAATTAGTATGCCCAGAACATTTATTAAAAAACATACAGTAGCGGCGTTCGTTAATGTCATCTTTTTCCTCGATTTGCTCTAACATTTTGACAGACACGTGACTTGGATTTTCCTTTTAAATACACAGACCTCGTGACTGTCACATTTTCAGAGCAAATTGAGGAGAAAGATGACATTAACTAACTCCGCTAATGTATATCAGATGTACATTATTATTATCAAACGCAGTCCAGAGAGAACTGAACTTCCGACTTTTACGTATCTAGAGCTACAAATCGTTATACCTAGTCCGAATGCACTGTTCCACTGTGGACTTGTTTAATTTAACAACCCCGACTATGCGAAGAAACCAAGAAATATTAAAATATTTAGATAAAAACGTAGGTAATTCCATGTGCACAACATGAACATGCAATTTATGTTGGCATTAAATGCATCAAATTTCAAATTGTAAGTTATTGTACTTTTGTTAGCTGGTTATCCCGTCAAAACGCCAAAAAAATTAAAATCTCTAAAATCATACGACGTTTCCAGTGTTTTTCATTACGTAAATTTCATAATTTTCACTTGTGCAAAGGAGCAAGGGTTCGGGATTCTTGAGTTAGGGACGTCCAACGTATTCTCCGGATTCTCTCCCTAAATGAAAGTCGCAGTCGGTAGAAACCATATACATTTATACGTATATGGTAGAAACGGACGAAGTTATAAGGATAGAATATCTATCGCCATCTATGGGCCAATAGCGTAGATTTGGTTTTCATCACAAAGATCCCACAAATATTGTGTGGCCTTAATTTATCATACGTTAGACGATTTTGATTGAATTAATACGTCTTTCATGTATAATAAAATAAGTTTAATTTAGTTTAGTCATTGTATATAATAACAATGGATTAGTTATATCAAAAACCTTCAAAAGGCTTTTAGTTTCGCAGCCTTAAAAATTTCTATTACAAATATGTTTAATTTTATCCAGAACCCAGCAAATCCGATAGTTTTCTATTTATAAGAATTTTTCCTGCCGGAAATTATAGAACAGTGAACAGTAATACGGAATAACGCAATGGATCTTGTGCAATAATATTTATCGTGTAACCTAGTACTTGTTAAGGATAAGGTTAAACAATTGATCGTGAAGTCATATTTGAGTCGCTCTGCATTTATGTTTTTGTGTAGTTTTTTAGTGGTTATGTTATACTTTTCACAGAATTCTGATTTTTGCACTGGTTGTGTATTACTATATGGACTGATTTTTGTATATATTTCATAATATTGCCTGAGTGCAGAACTATAGTGGTTTTAAGGCAGAACAAGCCCACTTCCTTTACTACGGGACGAAGCTCGGTCGTAGACTTGACTCTGTGCACCAGGGTTTGTTCCCGGATATTAGGAAATGGGGTGTGTCTGTGGAGGACTCGATACACTCGAGGACTCGGACCACATATACATCACTATAGAATTGGGCCCTTCCTCAGCGAGAGCTGAGGAGGTTAGGAGCCCCAGAGTAACCCACTGGGACCTCTATAGGGAGGAGCTAAGTTGGCGTCTAAGGGACATGACGAAGAAGTACCGGGCCGCCGATGAGCTGAATGACTCCGCAAGGTGGATAGGATCATCGATGGCCAGGGCTTTCGCAAGCAGCTGCCCCGTGACTAAGCGTCACTGTAAATGGAAAACTCCTTGGTAGAATTCCACCCTGGAGAACCTTTGGAAACAGATGAGAAGGCTCTTTAATAGGGCTAGGCACAGCGGGGTAGATACTGACTGGGGCCTATATAAAGAGGCCCGGGGGCAGTACCAAAGAGAGCTGAGAAGATCGCGTGTGTGGAGAGTTACCCTAATTCCCGGCCGCTGCCAGGCTCTTCAAGGTGCTGTCAAGGGATAAACTCGTCAAATTGGGCAGTGTCCGTAAGCCAGATGGATGCTATACGTCGTCACTGGCGAATACTCTGCACCAGCTACTGCCCACACACTTTCCAGGTTCAACAGGTATGGACCGGGGAGGTGAGGGCGGGGCCGGGTTCAGCATTGGAGCTGACTACGGCACTGCTAGAAAGATGATCACCTACAATAGGATAAGGTGGGCGATCGAGACCTTCGCCCGGTTTAAGGCGGCAGGTGAGGATGGGGTCTTTCCGGCGCTGTTGCAGAGTGACGGAGGACTCCTTAGCCACGCCGCTGATGGACCTTTCCAGGGCCTCTATCGCACACGCGTATGTGCCGGAGCCCTGGAGGCACAGCAGAGTGGTGTTCATTCCCAACGCGGGAAGGAACGACTACACCGCTACGAAATCGTATCGACCTATTTGTCTCACCAGGTTCTTGATGAAGAGACTGAAGAGGCTGGTGGACCTATATCTTATGGAGTGGGTGGCTCTAAGGGCCCCTCTGAGTCCGGAACAGCACGCATATCGAACAGGCAGGTCGGTGGACTCGGCTCTTCACCACCTGGTATCCAGGCTGGAGGAGGGGCTGGGGGGCGGACGGCTATCGGCGTGCGTGTTTGCGGATATTAAAGGAGCCTTCAATAACACAGCCGTGGGTTCGATCTGCCGATTGGTGGAGCGAACAGGGGTGGGTCCGGTCATAACGAGCTGGATCCGCTCCATACTCACCGGGCAGAGGGTCGAGGCTAGGCTGGAAGATCAGGTGGTTGGGGTTGAGTCATCGCGGGGATGGGGGGGGGGGGGGGGGGGGGG
>MU190656.1:0-22757 GCA_016904865.1 Pissodes strobi | reverse complement strand
GGGGGGGGGGGGGGGGGGGGGGTTGCCCCTTCTCCTGTGGTGTCTAGTGGTGGACGAGATCCTACGCATCCTGAGAGCAGAGCATGGGGTTTATGTACACTGTACAGGCCTATGCAGACGACGTTGTGATTATGGCACAAGGTACTGAAGTGGGAATATTGTAGGGGCTTCTGGAGAAAGCACTGACAATGTTCTCACAGTGGTGTAGGGATAACGAACTCAGAGCGAATCCCAACAAGGTAGAGATGGTCATCTTTACCAGGAAAAGGAAGCTGGAGGTCTCTCCCAACATCACGTTGGAAAGGACCCCTCTTGTGGCTAAGAAATGCGTCAAGTATCTGGGTGTTTGGTTGGACTCCATACTGACCTTTCAGGAACACATTCGGTTCCAGACCGCGGCGGCGCGGCGCTAGGTGCCCTGTGGGCTTGCCGTAGGGCGCTGTGAGGGACCTGGGGACTTGGGCCGAAAACTATGTTATGGATCTATAGGACGATGATCGCTCCGATGCTCATGCACGGATAGGTTGTTTGGTGGCCAGGATCCATGAAAATGGCGTCCAGACTAGTGCTGGACAAATTACAGCGACTTGCATGCCTCTGCATCACCGGGGCTATGAGGACGGGGCCCACGAGGGCGCTGGAGGTGCTGGTGGGGTTGCCCTCGTTGGCGGACCGGGTGAGGCACGAGGCAGTCAGAGCGGCCATGAGAGTGGCTGATGCGGGGATGTGGAGTGGTCTATGGCGGGGCTTGTCTGGAGACTTAGCCATTCTGGGTATGCCGGGTAACGCGATGGTTCCTGAGATAGACTTTCCCGAGGGGCTGAACTACTTCCTCTTCCCTACAAAGGAGGATTGGACGGAGAGAAGGACGGGAACCTGGGATGGGCTAGTCTGGTTCACAGACGAGTCCAGAATGGGAACACTGTCTGGAGCTGGTGCGTACTGTGAGGCCCTGGGGCGGGAACGATCCGCCTCACTGGGCGAGCACACTACGGTTTTCCAAGCGGAAATGTATGCGATCATTATGGCGGTCTGGGAGTCGTTAAGGCTCAATGTCGGCGGCGGGAGGATTTTCTTCAGCTCCGACAGCAAGGCCGCACTTATGGCGCTGAAGTCGGTCCGCACGCGCTCTTTGTTGGTAAGGGAGTGTAAACGCTGGCTGATTGAACTTACAAAGCTTAAAAAGGTTACGCTGGTTTGGGTACCGGGACACTCGGGTGTACCGGGAAACGAGGTCACTGATGCCTTAGCCAGAGAAGGCTCCGCACGCAGATACTTAGGGCCTGATCCCTGTGTGGGGATCGCCCAGAGTGTTCGCGAAAGAGCTTTGGACGCCTGGACGGAGGGTCGGGCGGAGGAGGTATGGCGAACGGCTCCGGGGATGAGGCAGACCAGGCTCATGATACATGCCCGCGAAGAGTCTCGCCAGGGCGCTGTTGTGCCTTAGACGGCACCTGACCCTGCTGAGAATTGCAGAGGAGGGGGAGTGTAGATGGTGCATGGAGGACGACGAGACCCCATACCATCTACTTACGGAATGCCCCGCCTTCGCGTGGACAAGATTCAGAATCTTTGGCGTGACGTCGATCGAGCCAGATTCAGTGCGTCCTGTTAGTTCGAAGGAGATGCGGGCTTTTTTAAGGAGGACCGGCATCCTGGAGGTTCTCTAATGCGAGGTACAACAGGCCCAATTGGTGGCCTAAGTGCAAGGCGTGATAGGGACCACCTCTTCTGATACTGATACTGAATGGAGAACAATTGAATCGGACTATACACAAACAATTTTTATTTGTTTGTTTTTTTTTGTTTAGCCGGACTGATCTGATAGTTCTTGCGGTGAAACACGATAAAGGCTTAGAAAACGTTGAGGGCACGTAAGAGAAATAGGGGCAAATGAAATGAAATGTATGGAGTGCAGAATGGAGATTCAGGAAGAATATTATCAGTGTGATCTATGTATAGAATGTATCCATGCAGAATATACAGGCTTAGCGGCGGCGTTAGAAATAAGATGCATGCCCTTGCAAAAAAGAAGATTACATATCTTATTTATGTATGAGTTGCAAAATCATAATTATTAAGAAGTTACGTTTTTTCCACCTTTTTCTTTTTCTGGATTGTCTGGAAACGAACTCTTTTCCTCTGAATTCTCTGTTTGCGTATCTAGATGGTCTGTTTTTTCAGTATCTGTGTCTCTATAATCAGTTCTCTCTGTTTCTGTTGTTGCGCTGCCAAGCACTTCAGCCTTTTGCCGAATACCCTCAGTATTCGTATGTGACAACTTAATTTGATCCATTTTAAAGTTATATATGTCCTTTCTCATGTCTTCGAGCGCGTCCCAGACCTTTTTAGATCATTTCCTTGGACTTCTACACCTTTCAGTCGTTCCTCCAATCTCTCATTTCTGATTCTCTTTACATCCGCTCTTACCGTATATTCCGTAGCCATTTTCACAATGTCGGTTAGTACATTTAATACACCTTTCACTCCCTCACGCACTTTACCCTGTTCTTCCCGATGAAATTGTAGCTTGCCACCCTAAAAGGTCGTCTAGGTCTTGCTCATTGCCATTTGATACCCGAATACCTACCTACTCCAGATGTGTCATGCATCTCGGCGGCATTGTTATTAATATTATTATTTACATTAAAAAAATATTTTGAGCTATTTGCGCTCTCTACAGCTTTACTACCACGTGCCTTATTTAATGCTATCTGCACTGTATTGAGTGGCGTCTTTGGTGCAGGTGTATCCATTGGCACTGTAGGTTCAGTACCTGCCTGTATGTCCCCTATTACTTGTTTGGTAAGTCCCTGGGTCGTGTGGGATTGATCATGTATTGCCAGTTTCACTATAGGCTGTGATGCGTACTCATCGCCGGTGCCAAACGGCTCAGCCCCATCGGCAGGTCCCATATTTGATGGTGTGCCGAAGGGCTCGTCAGCATCTGTACCTTCATCCGTAACTGCCTTAGTTTCTATGTCTGTCCAACTCGATTGTCTACCAGCCGAGCCGGACGACTTCTCATTCATATTAATATTATAACTTAAGGCCTTGGAAGCCCCTCCAGATTGAATGTGTTTCGGTTCTTCATGATGGGCGTACTCAAGATTTTAGCTTTTGCCAACATTTTGCTACTTGTTTGGGTTTCAGACTCCTGCTGCTCTGAAATAGAGACATCCAGGGCCTCTCGTTTTCGCTTTGCAATTCCAGTAACTGTCACCTGGATGGAGGTATCAACGTAAAAGTTGTTAAATTAGCGTTTAAGTAATTGTAGCCAAATTTCTGCAGGTTATTAATTCAAGTTTAGAAAACGGAAGTTTCCCCCAGAACTAGAAGGTATCAACAGTCATACCTATAGAAAAAATAGTTAATACCAGCCTATGTGCAGAACACTGACCGATTAATATGGTACCCATATATGAAAACGATTGTCAATTGCCAGATGAGAAAATATGTTGAAGAAAATGAGTTTCTTACACAGTATCAGGCAGGCTTGAGGAAGAAACATTCATGCGAAAGTGCTTTGCAGACTGTAATATCAAGATGGAAAGCTTCTATAAGTGAAAAGTACTCAGAGGTGTTGTATTTTTAGATTTTCGGAGGGCCTTCGAGACTATAAATAAGAGTTTAAAATTGGAAAAGTATGGATTTGAGGGAGTTGTGTTGAAATGGTTCTCAGAATACCTAGAGGATAGAGCTCAGCAAACAAGGTACAGGGATGTAACATCATCCATAAGAAATAATGAACATGGTGTTCCTCAAGGAACTGTGTTAAGATAGTTAACCAGTGTGAAGTGCAACTTTTGGCTGACGATGCAATTTTGTTTTTTGAAAATAATATTATTGATGATATGATAGAAGCAATAAATAGGGAATAAGAGGTGTTGAAGAAGTGTCTGTGTAATAATAGTCTGAGTGTAAATGTAAATAAAACAAAGTTTATGATACTTAATATCAAATACAATATTGTGGAGACTTATACGAATAATGATGTAGTGATAAATGATGAGAGTATAGAAAAAGTTAAAGAATGTAAATATCTAAGAGTTGTTTTAGATGAAAATCTCACATTCTCTAGTCATGCTAATTACATAATGAAAAACATATAAAAAAAGTGGATTATGTATGTAGAATAGGGAAGAACCTGGGCACCTGTTCTAAAATACTGGTTTATAAAACTATTGTACTCCACCATTTAAACTATTGTTCGTCTTTTTTATATATGTTTAGCAAGATATACTCCGAAATAAACAATATTGCATCTTAAGGTATATATTGGGCTGTAATTAGAACATAGACGACAATGGTTTCGTCTATGACTAGAATAAAGGATATGCTAAAAATTACAAATTTATTAAGTGTATGGCAAACAAAATTTTTCAACACAATGATTGTAATCTTCAAGATAAGAAACAAAATGTATGCTAAACAGATTATAGATAAAATGTTGTTTGTGGGGGACATACACAACTATATGACCAGAAGTAGATTAGATTTTATGTCCCTTTTGTAAAGTCAAGATTTGCACAGAATAGTTTATTCCAACGCCAACGAGGCTTAGCAAATAGCAAACAAACGTTTCGTTTCTGATTGGCTATGTGCGGCGTCTAATTAGGGAATGCTTGTAGTGTCCTGGTGCCGCAGTTTAATGTCAATCTGAAGACAGCTTGCTTCATTTTTTCAAACGCTACCTACACATCTGCCTTGGTAACGGAGGATTTTTCATCCTGCTACTCGCTCGCACCTCTGGCAAGTGGTACTCGTTCCCAGGCACATCAGACCTATGTGCCTTCTTAAAAGAAAATACGGTGTAATGATCCGTACCAGGGTATCTTGCCAAGAGCTAATCGGTTTTGGTTTTATCGGGCTCTGTAATAAATTATTTGGTCTGCCTATCCACGGCCACCTATACGACAAGGCCGCCGTGGCCTATCCCGGTTTCTGCGCTCTCTTTGACAAAGCCTGATCAGTTTGTTCCATAATTGGTTCTCGAAAGACCTGAAAGGAACTCCAGGCCTATTCAAGGGGTACTTGAGACGAATCTAGCAAGTTCATCTGTCAGTTTGTTCCTGACCACACAGATGTGCCCCGGAACGCGTTTTTTGTATAGTATACACGTTTACAGTGCAGCCCCGCCTAAGAGTATTTTTGATTGGCTGCTGTTAATCATACACCAACCCAGTATTCATAGTTATAATATACGTGACTACAGTGCAACCGCACGGTCGTTAAAATAATTAGTTAATTATTTTTAATACTTAATTTTTGGAAGGTCTTCCGCTCTGAATCCGTTTTATGCCACATTTAAAATCAGACCGAACTTTTCTTCTTATGAAGTAGGTTGCACACTAATCATTTCTAAAGATCAGGCAAAATTTTCGATGTGGCGAAACGAATAATAGGTATTATTATGGCTTTGCATGGCCCTCCGCTCGCTTCGCTGCCTACGGAGGCTCAATCAACAAGAACTAACCAAAACTAACCCAAAACTAAGAAAAAAAGGTAAATTAATTAAAAATAATAAACAAAACATTTGCCGCGACCGACGGGAATCGAACCCGCAGCGCATGAATGACAGGCAAGCACTTTGCCTACTTCACCACCGAGACGTTGTAGAAGTTTTGCTAGAACGCTACAAAAACGCTATATTAAAACAATTTTTGATGACGTCGCGATCTGCACCGTAACCTCGTTTATTATTCCTAGCTGCACTCAGGCAGTGTATGATTTATGCCAACCAATAATATTCAATAAAAACGAAGTTAACACTGTATTCACGTATATTATACAAAAACGCCCCCGGGACCCACGAATGCTCACGTGTGGCGTGTGCCAAGGCATCCCTGCACTCCTGGAATAATTAAGAATTTGTTCTACATGCATAGATTGCTCTAAAGACAGAGCAGATAACTATACTCCCTCTTGATTTCTATGTCTATTACCATCAAGATTACATACGCCTCTGGTTGAAACACTGCTGCGTGCTTTCCCAGGAAGATATTTTACCGGGTACAGGTAGGCTATCATATAAACGTCTCTCTCAGGCAAATTACCCTTTCCACAATTCCATCGTCCCTTTGTTGAGAAGGTCACTTTATATACTCTCTCCAACTTAAGTTTGCATGCATAAAGGCAGGCATTAAGCTCATAAGAATGCATATTCGATTTGTCACGGAATTAGCTTACAAATTGCCGATATTATTCCTTGGCTACGACTAAAGCTCAATTTATAGGATGAAAGAAATATAATTAAACATAACATGAAACAGAATTATTCTCCGAGACTTCCACGTCTGTGGTCAATTAAGGAATTCATGGTCCTTGCATCTACATGAACCGCTTACTTACCCCGACATTTCACCATCGAGTATGAGGCATCTTCAGAGATCTTTATTCAATACCGAGTTCAGTGTTCTAATCCTGTGGAGTAATGATCCCTAAAGATGCTTAGTACCATTGAAGGGAGAAGTTCGAAAAACACTTCCATTTTGGCGCGGCCTAAAATTACAAGATTACAAAGATTTTTAATGTACGACTTTCTTCCTCAGCTAGCTCCGTATCGCAAACACAGCATCCAACCACTGAGCTACGAGACCACTTGAAAGCAATTCGCTGGACCATAAGGATATGGTGTTTGCCAACAATGTAATGCGCGCGCAAGTCTGAAGTTCTGTGACCCGGTCCGGGCAACGTCTTGTGCTCATATCGAGGAATTGGTTAGTACAGGAAATATTGGTTGCAGTTGGAATACTAGTTTGGCGGATTCATTTCTGCATAATAATTATTGTAAACTGCGTTGGAGCTAATATTGAATGGATCTGTTTAGATTGAACGTTTTAATTTAAAATAATGTTTAAGTAATATGGTAGCTAATTCAAAGTATAGATGATTATAGTTAAGTATAAAAAAGGAAAAACACGATTTTCTTTTTAATTCTGTGGAGGAAGGGGGCGGAGTCTCACCAGCCGCCACTGGATAAGTGACGCCAAAAAGAGAATCATGAAATAAATAAAACTTCATAAACTCGTTTTTTGTTTACGCAATGGCGAAAAAGTTTAAATTGTTCGCAATGATTTTAATTTTTAAGATCTTGAATAACATACTGCCACAGTATCTCACTAATGGTATTACTTTCAATAGAAACATACACAGTTATTCTTACACAATTATAACAGCTTATTATAAGCTGTGCAATTACCCTACTGGATCTACATGTAATTTCTATATTAAAAAAACCTAAGCGAGCATTGAATTCCATTTTCTTTAAAGGTCTTAAATAATATAATTAGGTCCCTCTGTGGGGGTTAGGGTCTGTGTATCTGTTGTCCAGATCAGGAGGGAAATAAGATCATATTTTGCTTTATCCTGGATGAAATAAGTATGTGCTGAGAGCTTTCATTCGTGTTTAGGTAGTAGCTATCATTTGTGTTTATTGTTCGTTCGATGTATGTATCATTCTATTGGTAAAGTTGTTTTGTGCAATTGTTTAAGCCATACGTAATTATTTGCGCCTTCTCCTAGTTGAAAGACTGATCTTTCGATGTTTGTGACTGTGAGAACCCCTTTAGTTGTCTAATTAACTTCTATCTCACCAGGAAAAGAAGAAGCAGTATTTTATTTATTGCTCTTCAAATTTTAATTAGTACTATTTTCGGTTCAGTTGCTTGAATTTGAGAAGCAGGATCATCTTTGTCACTCAGACAAACACTTAGAGCTAGATCTAGCAGGGTAACTAATCAGCGTTCAGTTTACCGATGTCTTTTCGGTGCAATGAATTGTCTGGACGTACTCTGGTGGTTCAGTGGTTAGAAGCTGGACCTCTGATGCAGCGGCCCGGGGTTCAATTCCTGTCGGTTTATTATTTTTTTAAGTTATGTTTGTAAAAAGTATTTTTTCTTCATTTTGGACATGCCTTGGGTTAGTCTTGGTTAGTTCCTCTTCTTTGTGCTCCCGTAGCGAGCGAAGCGAGCGGAGGGTCATGCGTGAAGTGAAATAATACTGGGCTGATTAGTTACCGTGCAAGATCTAGATCTAAGACAGACAAACTGAGTATACCCCTGGCAAATAAGGATCATAGTCCCGGCGCTGACGACAAAAAAGAAGAAGAGAAGGCTAAATAACCAAAAATTTTTTATAGTACATATTACATAACCCTATTTATTATTTATTTTATTATTTTGAAATTTTCTGATAACAGTCATGACTTTCGTGGATTTACCAGAGGATCGGGGCAATGAGTCCTCCAAAAAAGAGTCGGAACCAAGTAAATCTACTAATAATGCAAATGCCAGTAAATGGGGCTATGATTTGTATCCTGAACGTCGTAATGGGAAAGTATCAAAATCTTTCACGGATATCGCTCTAGGGAAAGGTGGTAGAGAAGAATTTAGGAAAATTGATTGTGAAAGAAACGTCTATAGATGTGTTAAGCAAAGTCTTCTTGTGCGGTTGATGATAGGTGCTTTGAAATCATCTGGATGTCCCATTGATATTCGGCGACACATAAGTTGTGAAGAGTGTGCTCCCGAAGTTAGTGGAGGATATGATCCCATATTGAATCAGGTATATACTTCTATATTTTATATGTGATAACTGAGGACAATTCGTCGCCAATTTCATGAATTGACAACTATTTTTTTACAATAATTTTAAAGGACAATATTTCAAAGTTTTTTTACAATTTTTTTTTCGATTTAATACTTAGTACCAAATAGCTATTTTAAAGTAAAAGTATAGCTTTTTTCGCTAGCTGCCTGAAACTAACCCATTTTTAATATTTCACGTAATAGGTACGTAGCAAGTAATGTTTGTTCAAACCTACTGCAATGTTACGTCATCAATGACACCAAGTGTATTCTTATGAGATTTGCTAGTGTCGTCGTTATTATGAAACATTGTACCTGCTCCGAACAAACTATAGCATAATTTGAATCACATCCATTCATGGAATTACATTGTTTTATGAAAATAAAAAAGTCCATTGTACCTTGAAAACTATTAGGAGTTGAACTACGCCATTTTGTGATTTTGTAGAGTAACCTCTTCATGTATTAAGATTGACATATAAGTTTTTGCTTTTTTTTTTAGTTAATTGTGACTTCATGATGTTGACAACGAATTGCGTAGCTTATGACATGTGAAAGGACATGTGTAATTTATACAAATGTGGATAGATTTTGAATTCTGTATGGTTATTACATTAAAAAATGTTGGCTGTCCTATAAAAACAATGCCTGTAAATACTGAAATTTTTACATGATATAAGTACGAGGGGCAAACCGCGGTCCAAAATTTGTACACTGATTTCAAAATAATAGGGATTTCACGGATTTCACAAAAGAATATAATGATTGTGCTGGGATTACAATGATTTCAAGGGGATTGCAAAGAATTCATGGATTACAGAAAGAATGTAGGGATTGCAAAGAAGAATAAAACAAAAATATTCTGATTTTATAATGTGCTATACTGACAATTTAAAACAATTATGATGTTTAAACATTTAGGGTAAGCTATTATTTAAAGTAATACTATCTTTTTAAGCCCAAAAATAGAGAACAAAAAAGTAATCAGAGCTGTTTATTAATTATCCCAATTAGACAGTTTTTTACAGATACTTATGATATGTCCTTAACAACAAAGACTTATCAAAAAAGTACCTATATCACACTATTAGAAAAGTTACATTTTCTATGGCAACTATAAATGAAATAAAACACATAACAAAATAACATTAAAATCCTAATGAAATATTCTAATATCACCCCAAATAAAAACAACTCGTAACAAGAATAATCAAGAAAATAGTATATTATAAAATACAATAATATAAAATATGAAAAGATGCTTAGATGTACATACAGTCGTACCGAGAAAATTCTGGGGCAAGCATCTCCCAGGCTACAAGGAAAACATTTAGAAAAATTCACGTCATTAGCATGGAAATACATAGTTTGAACGTAAAACCATCGAATATTAACTAATATTAAGTTAAACGAGTTTAATAATAGCGTTTGGGCTACGTCTGAAGAATGGGACATCGCGGTGTTAGCCGAAACTTGGTTAAATGAATCTGTAAGTAGTAATGAATTTTTTCCAGACACGTTTAGTGTGTTTAGAGCCGATAGAAAGTATGAGCTAAGCGATAAATCTAGAGGCGGCGGAGTTTTATTGGCAGCAAATATGCAGCTTGAAGCATGTCAGATAGACATAAACTTCCAGGAGGATAAAATTGATTTGTTGTGTATAAAAATTAAACTAAGTCATCATAATTATGTATACATTTTAGTAGTATATGCTGCGCCCACATGCGATGTACAGTCTTATGACAAGTTGTATGATTTTATAGAAAGTCAATCCTACTTGCTATGTTCAGAGTTTATAATTATTGGTGACCTTAATTTGACCAGGTTAAGTGAATATTACACAACTGGTCAGGCGGATAAATATGTTGAACAATTTATTAATTTCTTAAGCTTTTTTGATGCTAGGCAGAACAATTTCACTGCAAATTCCATGAATCGCTTATTGGATGTAGTGGTATTAAAGATTAGTTGCCAGGTCTTGAGAAATGAATTTCATTTTGTATCCGAAGATAAATTGCATCCCACACTTGGAATTACTTTTTCCTTACCCAAGTTCAGGCAAAAAGAATTAAAAGCTACGACTTCGACATATAACTTTCGTAAAGCAGATTATGTCTCTTTATATTGCATGTTTAGTCAAACCGACTGGAGTTTCATTGAATCACACACTGATGTAAACGAGGCTACCTCAGATTTTTATAGAAAAATATATGAAATATTCGACTTATGTATTCCTAAAACCCAAAATAAACATAAACCATATCCTGTTTGGTTTACAAAACATATAATCCTTAAACTTAAATTAAAAGATAAACTTAGGAGGCAGTATGCTAAAACAAATAATTCTGTAACTCATCAAAAGCTAAAAAAAACACGAGCCGAATTAAAAAAGGATATAAAATTTGCCCGTGAAAAGTATATAGAGACCATACAGGTCAATATTGATGTGGATTCTCGATCTTTCTGGTCATATGTCAATAATAAGAAGAGTTCATTGCACATTCCTAATAAAATGTTTTTGGATAATGTTGAATATGACAATGGTAATGATATTTGTGATGCTTTCAAAAATTATTTCAATAGTGTTTGTTCCACGGATGCAGGTATCAACCCTAATATTCTTATCAATATAAATACTCCGGAAGTTATTCAAAACACTATATTAGTAGAGGATGTAATAGATGCAATAAAAAGTTTAAAAGACGGCAAAGCAATTGGTCCAGACAACATACCGTCTTTTATATTCAAAGGACTTATCGATATTTTATGTTATCCATTGTTTTTTTTATTTAACTTGAGCATTACAACAAAAACCTTCCTTGATAGCTGGAAAAAGGCTAGAATCTGTCCAATTTTTAAAAAGGGAGATAAATCGGAAATAAGTAATTATCGACCAATTGCAGTGCTCTCAACACCTGCCAAGGTATTTGAGTCAATTATATATAAGAATATATACTCTATAGTAAGGCACGGCATATCAGTGTATCAACATGGTTTCTTAAAATGTAAATCCACTACAAGCAATTTGATAACAATGACTCAGAGTACTTCAGATGTATTAAACTAGAGAGGTCAAATGGACAGTATTTATACAGACTTCGAAAAAGCTTTTGACAGAGTGCCATTCAGAATTTTGTTGGATAAATTAGAAATGGAATTTGGTTTCCATAGGAATTTGGTGCAACTGATGAAGTTGTACTTATATAATCGCAAGCACATAGTATCTATTAAAGGGTACACATCAAATGCATTTGTTCCTGCTTCGGGTGTTCCACCACCAAGCAATCATATGTGTCTTATGTCAGGAGTATCTTGGAATACTCCTGCATAGTGTGGTGCCCTTATTATGGTCGATACAAGTACATGGTCGAGCGAATCAAAAATAAAATGATTCGTTATATTAATTACAGAGAAACTGGTATATACGATCGTCGCGTGCCAATTAGTCAACTTTACGACAAGTATGATCTTGAATCTCTTGAAAAGCGAAGGAAAAAATGTTATGTAATGTACTTGTATCAGACCATGAATGGACACCTAGACGATGGAAAGTTCTTGTCTAGAGTTTGTTTGAATGTCCCATCTTATGTAACTAGAGATCCAATTACCTTCTACTTGCCAGACGTAGCCCATAACAATAGTCACTTAAGTTCTCCCTTGTACAACATGTGTACAATCTATAATAGTGTCCAAAATCATATAGACATTTTCAATATTACTTATGGGGAACTAAAGAATAGACTATCTGAAATTTTGTGAACTAGCTATTGAAACTTGTACTTAGTAATAGGATAATTACATTTCTGTAAGGCTCTGTTAAGTACAAATAAATAAATAAATAAATAAATAAATAATTATTCGGTGGTAAAACGGCTCGTAAAACGGTGTCAAGTCATGAATACTAAAAAAAAATTGCACTTCTCGTGGCACCTTAATAGAGTTTACTAGATTACCTGAGAGATTACCTGATACTAAGGTTTTTTTTCGTTTTTTTTTTAATAGTCTAGGTGCTGACAGGATATTCCGAGGGATATTCTTTTGTCCCAGAATATTCTCGTCACGACTCTATCTGCAATAATATGAAATATGTAAATATGCTTAGATGTACCTACATATCTACTGATACAACAAAAAGTAAAAATAGGAATACCTCAGAGACCAAGTGTTTGTTTCGCTAATTTACACTCTTTTTTTAATTTTTAAAAGCTCTTCTCTATTCAAAATAAAAGGCCCATTCCCAATTAGAGTTATTGGACCATAAAAGATATATTTTGACGAGACCACATCAATGTCTTCACTTTTGGGCCAAACATAAGAATCTAAAGTAAGTTTCAAAAATTTTACCTTGTAGGTATGTGTCTGAGCCTCGGTCTGAGCCAATTTTTTCTGTTGTTCTTCCTATATACCATTGCTGATCATATAAATAACAGCACAATACCTTTCTAATAAAATTTCCTGCTGATAACTCGAGTGAAGATCTACATCTCTCTTACAGTCGGAATTGAAGGATTCCGTGTCTGTCGAATCATTTAAGTCAGGTGAATTTATTTCTTCATCCGAACTGTCGTCAGATTCTTTTTTTTTAACATCTTTGTATCTTTTTTTATTTTTTTTTAAGGTAAATAACTTAAATTTCCATCGGACGCTTTTTTTTTCCTTATGACCTTTAATCGAACCTTTATTATTTGATGAAAATCTTCTTAATCTATCATTGCTTAATCTTCTCGAATTTTCATCGAGTAACCAGCAAAAAGTGTTTTTTTTAATTATAACATAGCGTCCTTATTGTCTAATGTAACTTTTAAGTAAGGAGAACTTTCATCAATATTAGTGCCTTTAATTTTAGCTCAGAAATCATTTAGTTCCAACGTCCCGTCACTATTTCTTGAGCAGTTTCAGTTCTAATAATGTGTGTTGTTTCAAAATCATTATTTTTCTACAATTAGGTATGTCTTCATCGGGTGTCACGCTCATTCTCGCTCTCAGTTTCCATATTGATTATTTCGTCAGGCTTTTTTGGTACCAGGTCGATAGATAAACAATCCTCTTTTGTCGATAGTAAACCAATTTTGTTAGCCTCATTAAGTGCCCCTTGCAGAGCTGTTTCTACACAAACTTCTACATCCAGGTTGTTTAAATCTCGATCCATGTCGTTACTGGATTTTGGATGCCTATATAATTTTTTTTCTTCCCTAGGAAACACAAAGTCATTTTGAACTTCATTTACAACAAGGGTGTCCCCTCGGGTGTCCTTTTAAATTATCTCGTCAACACACTAACCGACAGAATGACGAAAATGAGATACCAAGTGAGATACTATGCTTTTCATGATATAGAGATGCAAAAACAAAACTATCGAAAGTTAATTTTTATACAGGGTGAGTCATTGATATGCCCATATCAATGACTCATCCTGTATATTAGTAGGTAGTATACTCGGAAATATATATTTTATAATTATAGTAGGTATCCTACTTTCTCTTGCGAAGGAAGTAAAAAATGTAAGAAATAATTTCTAAAATATGTATACTGAAACTAAAATCCCAAATTAAAAACCCATATAATTTTTGTATTTTATGCCCGAAAAAAAAAATGTGAAAATTAAATATCTATTAATTTTAATAGTTTAAATGAAATTCGGCAACGTAGCAGTTTGTGTTTGTGAGCTGACTGATATTATTTTAGATTTTTCAGGTTAGGTTTGTAGTATATCTTTATTATATAGTCTAAGGGTTTGTATAAAAATCTAATTAAGTAATATGTTCTACATTCATGCCTATACTTAAATCGAGACTTAAATTGACCTAGGTATAAATACATATTGATATTAAGCCAAGTCTTTGACAATTTACAGTAATACCTACTATTGTTATCATAACTTAAAATCGAGCTTAAAATAGAAACCTCCTTTTGATACCAAGTGAAACTTAGTTTTAAAAAATGTCTTACCTTTTTATGTGATGTCACCACTATAAAATAATTAAAACTTCATTCAAATCAACACAAAAGTAACGCCTCGAGTAACGCAATACCACAATAACAGTCACTTCGTATACTATAAAAAAGCTGGACCGAGAGCTGGTCTAAATTTTCTTTAATGGGGTATGGGAATTACTCGGGAAATTACCGGCGATACTGGTATTTTTAATACGTTTTGTATGTTACCCGTGGCCCGCAATGTTACCAGATGGCAAAAAAATTACATATTCAATACAGGTTACACACAGAGATTGCACATTGAATTCAATATGGATTTCAAGGAATACAGGTAGATTTCAAGGATTGCAATCAGATTTCAAGGGAATGCACACAGATTTCATAGATTTCAAATAACTACAATAGATTTCAAGTGTTTTCAAAATATGATTACAAGATTACAATGTGATTTCATGGATTGCAAATGGTTTGTACACTGATTTCAGAGCGCGGTTTGCCCCTCGTATAAGTACCTAGTGAAAGTGCTGACAGTTGGATAAGCTCCATTCCTAAATGAATTATTTTTAAGATGAACCTTTCATTGCAATAAAAAATAATTTTGAAGTAAAATACACTAGTAGTAGGTATACTGTATTCTATTTAAGAGTGGCCAAGAAATATTCAAGATGGTTGAGTGTTTATAAAATAAAATTTTAGCAAATAATGGAAAAAGGCTTTAATGGTATGGTTGACCTTCTACCCAGTATTAAACCATGACATAAAAGTAACAAAATATTTCAAGAAAAAAACAAATGTCAAGCTTCTCCTTGACCTTCCTATAAAGAGGTCCAGCATAAAAACGAATTATTTTTAAGTCTAATCTAATATTTGCATATCATGCCTGCTTTGGTTCTGTTTTGCGTCTTGGTATTGTTTTTTTGGGGGGTAGTGTCAATGCTGACAGAGCTTTCCTGGTTCAGAAGAGAGCCCTCAGGATCATGTTGGGGATGAGAATGAGATATTCTTGCTGCACTCTCTTTAGGCAGAATGGACTTCTGACACTGACGGGCCTGTATGTGTATGAGTGTGTTGTGTTTTTGCATAGGAATAAGCATTTATTTGTGTGTCATCTACCGGATCATGCCCATAACACTCGTCGCATGAACTACCATATTCCACATCACAGGCTTACCCTCTCTGAAAGAAGTCCAAGACTGTCATGCATGCACTATTTTAATAGACTTCCTGCTCACATAAAGTCAATTGAGTCCCACAAACCCTTCAATAAGGTAGTATTTGGATACATTCTTGAAAAGGAACCTTATAATGCCACTGAGATATCTTAATAACTATGTTCCTTGAGCTTATTATATTATATTATAAAATCATGTTTTACTTTATACTGTTTTTAAGTCTGTTTTATGTTAGAGGTTTTTTTAAAGTGTGTACTGTATAATTTGTTGTATTTTTTTTATTTTTTTAACAATATTTTAACAACTGTATGTCTTGCTGTATGTGCATATCTGGTACAGAAAGGAATTCAAATTTAATTTAATTTAGTGCAAAAATGGCTTGGGAAAAAAGGGTTAGAACACATTAAATATGTATCGCTTATAATCCTTATCAGTTACGAGGATTATACGTTTTTTATTGGAGTCTCAAGGAAATACTTTCAAATTGAAGAGACTAATAAAATACATTAGAATCGACGAGACTACTAGGGCATCTTTATGGATTTTATTTGTTCGCGACTTTTTTTTCGGTAGTGGACAGATCCGTACTTTTGTTTTAAGAGTATCTCTGCGACATTATTTGTCTGTTTCTTCCCTGGGTTAATAACGACTTTGTGGGAAGTTGTGCTACACGTATATTGTTTCTTGGATCAACCCAATGATCTCTACGCTGACTTGCTCGAAGTGTCAAATAAAATGTGTGTTTAAGCCCAGGCCAAAAGAGGATGAACTCTTTGGTTGCACCTGCTCAGTTTGTCTTTGCAAAAACTGCGCGGTAATAAATACCACCGAAGCTCATGCTATCTCATTGTCTCAGATCCTTGCTGTTTTATTGCGGAAATTGTAGGGCTAATCCTAAGGAGAGTTCCAAGATTCTTGACAGAACAAAAAAGGAACTAAGAATGAAAGATGAAAGTATTTCCAAGCTTGAATGTAAATTGAAAGAGAAAACTAAGGAACTTGAAGAACGAATAACTAAGCTTACATCCCTTGTTACATCCAAGAACATTGAAAAGCAGCATCATAATATATCCAAATTACAAAAGCTAACTCACGATTTTGATGATAACAGAAATATAAATTACGACGAGGAAATGCAAAAACGAGAAGTGGAAATTTTAAAACTTAAAAAGGAAATTGTAATATGGCAGGGAAGAAATCAGGCATTGTTATCCGAAATGGAAGGGGTCAGTGATCACGCTAAAAAGTTGACTGCTGAGTTGTCTGAATTAACTAGCATAAAAAACAATATGCTGGTGAGTTTGGAAACTTTAACAAAGGAGAGTGAGTTGTATGTTTCTGAATTGAAGAGACTAAATTACTATTTATTTTCTATAAGAGAAACGATAAACCAAGCACAGACTCTCCCTACTGACATGAATGATACAACTGATGTAATTATTAGTGATGATCGTTTGCCTTCAATAAACTGTTATGTGAGGCCAACGTCAAATAGTGGCCTTATGAAAACTATAGAAACTGATAATACAAAATTACACAGCAACCGAAAGCCTCAAATGTTAATTTTTGGAAATCGACCTTATGTTATGGGTACAGCCCTGATGTTTAAGAAATATCTTTATAGTAGGTGTGATATAAATTGTCAGTATGAAACAGGATTGTTCTTAGAGGAATTAATTGCTAGATATCTGCACCTCTCTAAAAACTTTGGCGAGAACGATTATATCGTTATTTTTGTTGGAAGGGAGAATGCACTCGCAGGGAAAACCATTGACACAGGGTGTTTAGAACAAATTGCCCGCGTCGCTGGTACTACAAATATGGTTATAATTGGACCTACATATGAATACAATAGACCCATTCTCAATGATTTTATTTATGACATTAACTTGTCCATAAAGAAACGCATGCATACAGCCAACAGGAAATCATTGAAATCATTGATTCTTAATCTCATCAGTACTAGTTACTTTGATAAAATGAAATTGGTTGCTGATCTCTGCAGTGGTATTCTCGGTCAAGCTGAACATGATGGTATGACGAGTGAGGAGTCTTTGCCTGTTGAGGAGAATATCGCTTTGCTACCATCTAATAAAAATGGTGACTGCATTGTTTCCGCAACAACTACAGCACAGCAGCCGCAGACCCATTCAAATCAGACTTTTACGCAACCGCAAGATCTTCCACCGAACTATAGCGAATATGTTTGTTTATTATCAAAATATCAGAGGGCTTCGGACAAAGACTACGCAATTTTATAACGAAGTTTTAAATTCTAATTACGACGTTGTCGTCTTAAGCGAGACGTGGTTAAACAATGGAATAACAAGTGAAGAAGTATTTCCTAGCAGTAATGTAGTTTATAGAAAAGATAGAGATCCTGAAAGAAGTGGCAAACGACGTGGAGGAGGCGTTTTGATTGCTGTGAAGGGTGCGTTGCGCTCCACCGTTTATGTTATGCCAGTTAATTCTGTTGAGGAGCTTTGGGTCGGTGCAAGGGATGTTTCACTCATGCAATAGGTGTACAAATCTCCTACATTCGTGTTGCAGTCCCGCATACAGTCGATACAGTCAAATGCAATGCATGCAGTCGTAATACAGTCTTTAGGAATTCCTTGCAGTCCCATGCAGTTATTGGTGCAGTCACACGCAGTAGCGTACATTCCATGTACATTCACGAGAAATCGTATGCAGTCGCGGGAAGTCGAGCGTGCAATCTTGTTCAATCTTGTCACAAGACTCTACGTAGAAAGCCACACAAATGAACCTAAGTGCGCGCGCACGCACTATTCCCGTAACTTTTATTTTCAATTTTGTGTTCTTTATGTTTACATTATTTGTTGTAATTTTGATGTGGCAGGAGCTAAAATTTATTATTGGGAGTATATGCAAATGTGTATGGCTTGTATCAAAGGAGGGCGAGAATTTAAAAGAGTGTGATTAATTTCCCGAATGGCCCTCCGCTCGCTTCGAGGCACAACCAAACCAAACTAATCTATACTAGCCTAAATTTAAAAAAAGGCACAAACATAACCTTAAAAAAATAAATGAAATAAGTCTCGTCACCGACGGGAATCGCACGTATCACAAGCACAGGATCTGACCACTGCACTAAAAACCTGCTGCAATTCACTGGACCGTAGAGACACGGGTAAATAAAAGAGTTACGGAAATAGTGCGTGCGCGCGCTTAGGTTCATTTGTGTAGCTTGCTACGCAGACGTTACTCATTTTGTCAGATATTGCCTATAAAGCGGCATCATTTGGTTTTCTTTTGGTTACATAGTAACTTTAAGGCGATTTTGTGAGGTTGTGTTTTGGTTGACATAGATGAATATAATATAAAAGCCGGAAAAAGATATATAAGAAATTTCTTATTTTTTTAGAATTTGTGCTTATACATAATTTTGATTGGATGGTTAATGATTTTTTTGTTGTACCAATTATCTCATTATAGTCAAGAGCTCATAACGAATTTCTGGTGTTTGGTTTGTTCTACAATTCGCACGGTGACTGTGATACCTTTACGATAAATAAATTGGGAACTGAAGCTCTCGTGGTCTTTCTTTGTACAGGGTATCCGAATTTCGTTGTACTTGCGGGGTAGCTCCATTAATTTTAAAGTTAGCAGTACGGTTTTCTCAACACGTTGCTGCTTTTTTTGTGAAACGAAAGATACGGTAAACAGATTTTTATAGCCACCATCGTTTTTTAGATACAGGGTTCTCCCTGAATTTGCACTTTTGGGGTATACCGCGTATTTTGAGAACGGTTAATTATATTGCAAAGGCAAAAACTGTATCTTATAAATATTTTAACGTACAATCAGTTTTTTCATAAAATTCATAATGCTCGATATACAGAGTGGGCCAACGAAAACTTTAAACCCTTCGATTTCTGATTCGTGCCTGTTTTCAACCTTGTCACTTCAGCCCCCTGAGGGTGATGGAGCTTCACTCCCAAAATTTGAAATGGGTTAAAAAAAAGGAGTCGAGTGGTATCTCATTTTGAAGGTCTTTTGAACCTTATTACAACTTCCGAATTTGACGTCTCTACGCTCATACCCGTTCATGTGAGACCTTGTCAAAATATATAAAAAGTATTTATTTCAATTATTACTTAACTAATTAGAGCAGTGACTACAAAGTTAGTAAATGTAATCAGTGTCAACTGACCTTCGAAATTTGGTATTGCTGAATCTCCAGTAGGTACCATATTAAAAACTCACCCCAATTACAATGATTGATTAATACTTTATTTCGAAGGCCCTTTGACCCTCATTACATCTAACAACTTTGTAAAAATAGTTGCTAGCTCTTATAGTTAATTAATTATTAATGAAGAAGTAACACTTTTCCAAAATGTTGACTAGATGTCACATAAACAGAAATAAGAGTAGAGACGTCAAACTCGGCAGTTGTAATAATGGTCAAAAGATTTTTAAAATGAGGTATCAGACGAGCGAAAGGACATCCACACCACAGTTCCGTTATGAAGCTTAATTAAACCAATAGAAATACACAAAAGTAACAGAATTTATGAAATTTGAAAAATGTAAAAACAAAGCGAGTAACTTTTTCTGCTAAATTAGAACTGATTTTAGTCATGCCTTGGGTTAGCTTGGGTTAATTTTAGTTGGTTGAGCCCCGGAAGGGATATGCGTTTTCTCTTGCTCCGCCCATTAACTGTGGTGTGGATGTACTATAGACTCATTTTTCCATTTAAAATTTTAGAGGAGCTCATCACCCCTAGGGGTTGAAGTGACAAGGTTGAAAATATTCACAACAAGTGTTCCCACAGAATCAGAAATCGACAGTTCCGAGCGTTCCAAATTTTCATTTTAAAGCCGGAAAACCGAGGTGTAAAGTTTTCATTAGCGCATCCTGTATAGACCCTGTATATTTTTTCCTCGTTGTATACAGTAATGATTATACTAGTATAATATTCGATAATATTTAGAACTCGGTTCCCAATTTATCCATCCTTAATTGTTGGAGTACTACCACCGTGCAAAATTGCCCATTAAATCAAACACTATAAATGCGTTATAAGCTCTCCGACTATCAGAAATATTAGCGATATGCACAAAAATGGAACACTGTGTATAAGGAGTTTGGTAATGCATTATTGAATGCTGCTTCAATGTCTAAGAACACACTCACCACGATACTCTTATCGAATAACGCTTGTGTTATGTTCTTGATGAGATTGTTTACTGTTAGTTCTGTAGATTAGCCGGTCTGATATGCATATTGGTGAGCATTTAGTGGATATTCACCAAGTTCACTAATTCTAATGTACACGTCAAGTATCTTTTCCATCTATCTGGAATCTGGAAATGGTGAGAGGGTGGCCTTGGTTGGCCATTGTTCTCCCAAAATGGATTCCCTTAGTATCAAAACAGCCTCGAAATCGCAGAGCAGTGTACGTACTCTCTCTTTCTTCCTCCTGTTTACAGCCTCTGCATAGAGGTATCTCGCATAATCTCATTATGTAGAGATGTTTTCTTAGCTGGCAGTGTCCAGTCAGAATCCCGGTCATAACTCGTAGGTTCTTCCTTGACATACCCAGGCATGCCTTTGTTGCTGACTTATTGTGGGAGCTTAGTAGCTCCATTTCAAGTCGACAGTTAGTTGTTTCGACCCATCTTGCTTTAAAGTCTTCACAATGTGCATGTCCTTTAACCCAGCCCACAGAAATTCTGTTTTTGCGGGCGGCATCCTCCAGTGAATTGTGGCATTCTAGTACTGACTTGGCTGTAAGTTTATAACTTTTCAGAGCCATTAGTACTTGTCTACTCTCATGTAGGTTTTGATTTTGATGAAAATGTTAACCGCACCTTCGGTTAAAGTCTCATTTAGTTTTATTTGTATGTCATATAGTTTGCCCAAACTTGGGAGGTAGGTATGGCGTCTGCGCTAGCCTGCAGTAGTGGCAGTATTCCAACTGTCCCTTCTCACAGGCGGCGTCTAGTCTCTCCACATTCTACGTTGGGTTGCACACCACCGACTATGTGCTTTAGCAATGTAGCCAGAAACACCTCCTTTAGGTGCGGCAAGCACAACCTCATTTCCATGGCTCCGGTTGGGGTTGTTCTTATAGCTCCCGTAATTGTTGGGCAAGCTGTTCTGTGTACCTGACTGAGCTTAAGCATTGCTGTTTTTTGTTGAATCTTGGGCCACCAAACTGCGGTTCCATAGGCAATCATGGACCTTATGATAACAGTGTAGATCCACGTTACGGCCTCGCGTTAGTTTGGGTTTGCAATATCGTAAGATCGTCTACATATGCATTAGTGTAGAATCCATTTGAGTTCAGGCGATGAGAAGTGAGTCTTAGCCAGAAGCTTTAACGTGCCTATACTGGATTCTGTAAAGGCTTCGTCAGGACGTTTTAGCAATCCTAATTCCACAATGGAGTGAATGGGTTCTCTAGAGAGAATTATATGGATCCTAGCAGTGCCTAGTGCATCTGTTATGCTATGGCAGAAGGTTTCCCAGGAATTATTTTTTGCATCTCTGATGGCTTTGTTGCAGTTCTGTATTGATCCCATATGTCGGTCTCTTTGGCTCGACAGAAGAGGTTATGAACCTCTTTCTTTGTTTGTCTCGGGAGTTGTTCCATCAAGTGGTTCCTCTGTTATCCCTGTTAGCCTTGAGCGGACAGTTTTCGTGCTAAGCCATATTGATGGCCTCAGTTGCTCTGAAGCCAGGCAATCTCACAATTTCATATCTTTGTAATAGAGGTCCGTATCTGCTCCTGAAGGGTAAGATTAAAACCAGCCCAATCAGTGAACTTAGTGTCCCTGTATTCAATGATGGATCTTTGATTGAAGAGAATATGTCTATGATCAGAACACAAGGGCTCTGATGACACTCCAATCTGAGGTTCTGGTGGATAAGAGATTATCGCTGATTGTTAGATTGAATACCTCCTGCCTATTGACACAAAGGTTGGCTCAGAGCCCCTGTTACTAACAACCGACCCCTCTCGTAGTAACTAATTATTTAATGACTCATCTCTCTGGTTGGTGTTTGTGCTACCTGTGTGATGCACATTGG
>MU190655.1:2471-41162 GCA_016904865.1 Pissodes strobi | reverse complement strand
TTGATCCCGTTGCTAACAAGGGCAGCATTCACGCATTTCTGATTGCTTATCTCACCTGAGGGAGCCGAGGGAGCCTCAGAAGAAATCAATTTTGAAGCATTTTTCTCTTTTATCCTCTGTGAAAATTGCGATGGTTTAGTCAATGCGACAACACCGGAATTAGTATTGTTATTGTTTTGTTTACCCTTTAATACGTTAATTAATGATTCTTGAGTTGCAATGGTTACCTGTTGGTTGCAAATTGATCTCTCCATCTCTTCAATTACTCGCCTCTGACACTCAATCTCAATTCCAGCACATTTAAGATTGTTTTCCACACACAACAGTTTATAGGTTAGGTCCTGCCCTGAGTCACCGTTTACATTAGAAATTTCGGAAAGTTCTAGATTTTCCTCACATTCCACTATTTTACGCGTTGATTCACTTATTTTTACATCACTCGGTATTTTTTTCGTTATTATTAATTCAATTAATTTCGTTTTTGTTAAATTATTTAACTCGCGAACCGCCAACTCGTTGCCGGCCATGTTGCTTAAAACCTCCGTGTATGAAAAGTAGTACTTTCCAGCACTTGTTAGTCATTATAATATAGGTATTACAGCCGGAAGCGGCACGGACAAACGACTCCAGATAGCAATTCATGTAAGAGGTAATTAGAAAACGCTGATGAGGGCTATTAAACCAAGCCTACCAAATTGGAAACAAATTGAAATGCACGAAAAAATATGAAAAATTCAAAACATTTTTTGGTAGTGAAGTTTTTGGTGCCAATTTATTTAGAAGTATTTTATTTGTTTGAATGTACATAGATTAGTGTGTCAATTAATATTGTACCTATATAGTTTTCGAAATGAGTCCTCAGATATTAATTAAATTTGCCAAATAAGGAACACATATTATAGTACATAATATTTCTCCAATTAATTTCGGGTTAAATTCAGCAATTTGTATTAGTTTTTACCATATTATTTGGCAATACTTTCATTTCGTTGTCCTCCGGAAAGGGAGAAGGAGGCCACATATATGCATACCTCAACTAAATGTAAATATTTAATATTAGGTGGGTCTCAGGAACGTGAGCCCTAATTTTGTTTCCAAGCCTAAACCAAAACAAATTCGATATTACTTACAACTTAGGGATTTTCTACTTGTTCCGTCTACAAGTTGGTGATGCCTTTAAAATAAATAATCCCCCCTCCCCTCCACTCATCGGCATTTGAGCTATGGCCTAATTTGCATGCTTCGAAGGCAGATCTTTCTCACCTACCCATCATTAATTGCAAATTTTCTTAACTTAATTTTAACCTTGCCTTTTAACTTTTTTTACCTTCAGTTTCTTTTAATCTGGAGTGAAACTAAATAAATAAAATTAGAAGATAATAGGCGAAGCAATATCTTTGCAAAAACATAGTATGTTTCACTTTTTATGCCCTATATTTTCCACCATTTTTCTTTTCTGGCTGGTGGTAGGAAAACCTCCCTTTCCTTTTTATCACCCCGAAGGACCGCGCTTGGGGCTCCATTGACTTTTGTGTCACTAAATACCATCAAACTATCCATAAAGCTTATTCAACTGTTATCAATTACTTGGAACGTATTCGCCACTGGATATACTTGACGTGTAAAAGGAAATTCTGACGAATCTGCATGTGTGGTTTAAAAAACAAAAGTTTCCTATAATCCTTCATGACTTTGAGGAGAAACAAACAGAGCATTAAATGAAAATTGAAATGGCCTCAAATTATTTTCCATGAGGGCCCATCGGTCTCCGGACTGGTAGACCGGCGCCGGCGGCCCAGTCCGACACTGCTCGAAAGGGCGAAAACTTTAAATTCAACTAGTTTACCTGAATGAAAAGCATCATTTCTAAAGTGTACGACTTTTTACGTGTCTTGTCAAGTAATCGATGTCTGTAAAATAACAATTTTTGAGAAAAAAAAAATCGCTACAAATCTTGTGCTTTTATATTTTCCTTCAATAGACAATATTCCCAACATTTAAGAAAGGGAGTTTCTATTTTCTAAATCCGTTATCTCGTTCTATCCCCCCTCTCCCCACTTTTTCGGCAGTACTCTGGAATGAAGGCTCGGATCGAAATTCTGATAAACGATGAGTGCTTGTTGAAGTTTTCACTTCTATCGTGTGGTGTTAAGCACACACAAAAATTTTTTTCGACAGTAGTTACCTACCGTGTATCCAAGCAAAATTAAAAAAAAAACGCACATGTGACGTACTAACTCGGAAACGGAATATCGGATCGTCAAAAACAAATAATCACTGACTGTCTAGAAGTGTTTCCTAAAAATGTGTCAAAGCTCAAATTTCCACTTTCTGTTTCCGAGAAAATTGTGCGTTAGCTGTTACATACTCAAGCGTGGCGTATTACACGTAATAGTGCGTAGGGCTTCTACAGCTCCCATAACACACAAGCTAGAAATTTGGTTCTAGTGCTAACTTAATATATGCATAACGGACATATAGGGTGTGCCAAAAAAGTGAAGCACAAGGGAACTACATTTTTTTAAATAGAGCATCCTGTGTATTAGTGGGTTTGTGAATTTTGTGAAAAATTCTACGTCCCTATATTTGATAAAACATATATCCTGTGCTTCAATTCAACTCTTTTCAAAATATTGAAGTTTGAAAATTACATTTTTCACAATCTAAACGGCTTAAGTTATAACGAAACTGTTTTTTAATAATCTATCATCTGGTGTCAACTTCCGGTTTAGCCGGAAGTACATATTTTCCGGTTTTCGGGTATTTCCGGTTAAACTTTAGGTTGATGACATACGATAGATTATAAAAAGCTAAGATAGGAACATGCATACCCTTTCGCTCAAACTTAAGCCATTTAGATTCTACAGCCTATAATAATTTTGTAAAATATCAATACTCAAACATAAATATTTTGAAAAGAGTTGAATTTACTTAGAATATTTCGCAGAATTAAAAAAATCATAAAACCAATGTGTTTTATTTAGAAAATATATTCCCATCGTGCCACACTTTTTGGGATACCATGTATGTCTCCGTTATGCATATATTATCTTATACCTTAGCACTGGACCGGAATTTTGTGTGATTTCGGAGCTAAACAGCTAAATGGTACTTATTAAAGTAATGACTGTAATACTGTAATGAGGTATAGTTATTTGCAATATTTGCATCTGCATCTGTGAAGTACTTAAATAAATAAGAAAGCAACAAAAACATCACAGGACCACCTTTTTTATCGCAAAACTGGTTGCATAATGAGCAAAATATTACTAATTACGGAAAACAGCTAACCATTATTGCTTTTAAAAACCGGCTTTTAAATAATTCGATTTAAAAATCAACAATCAACATTAGTCTAGTAGGATGAAACAACCCAAGGCAAGTCGTTACATACCACTTTAAACAAGAAAATAATTGACTCGTAAAAAAGTTAATCGTTTATAGATGGTATTTTGCACGGCCAGCCAAACAGTCTTCATATCGGAATGGGAATCCTCTCATACATTACCAGTATCATGGTTTCGTGATGCGGCAGATTTTGTCTTCCTTTTATACATTCCTTCCTACTCGCATCTTCTAAGGTCGTTCTTAAACAGGTTTTCCCAGAATCTTTAATATTATTAGCGTTAATTTAGTATCTACGATTAAGTTCCTGAATCAAAACTGTAGCTCATCGTTCCGATGTAGGTACCTACCATGTTTTTCGTGTTTGTTTGATTGGTGCGTGTAGTGTTAAAATCGTATGTACAAGAAATGGAGTCAACAGCTGATTTAGTGACTCCGTCAATTGCCGACTTGACAGTGGACGAAAATAAGAACACTACTTTCAGGCAGATGACTGTAAAGGGAAAAATTTCTTATATAAAAGAAGTGATCACTGTCGAACCGCTCATTGGCATCTACGTAATATCTGCAGTTTTGGCCAAACCAGCTTTACTAGTATTGGAATATGAAAAGGCTTGTAGAGCCAATTTGGGTTTAAATGACACTGTCTGCGATACCATCCTTGGCAGCGAAGAGATCGTATACCTAAATGAAACAATAGATATCCAACGACTTATCAGCGCTGTTCATTCGTGGCAACTTCCTATACAAAGTATCATGCCTCTGATTTTGGTACTATTTTTAGGCTCATACAGTGATAGGCATCAATGGCGAAAGCCTTTTTTATTACTTCCTTTATTAGGAGAACTATTTGCAGTTGCGGGATGTATTCTTTCTGTGGTGTTTATGAGCTCTTGGACTTTAGAAGTCCTTGGTGTAGTCCAAACTGTCATACCATCATTTTTTGGAGGACAAACTATGTTAGTAATGGCTGTTTTTTCTTATATCGCTGATGTAAGCACACTTGAAATGAGAACTTTAAGAGTGGGTGTTGTACAAATAGTCATCAATGCATGTTATCCCACAGTCCAATCATTTAGCGCTATTCTCTTTACGGCTATAGGATACATAGGTGTACTACTTATTGTAGGAGTTTTATATTTAGTCGGCATAGCATACGGACTATTTTGGATAAAAGAACCTAAACGACCGACCAAGAACTCAAAACAAAATTTTTTAGCCGATATTTTTAATACCAGACACGCCATTGATACTTTTAAACTAGTTTTAAAGAATAGTCCTGGAAATGATAGATTGTTTATAGTGTTGTTATTATTAGGCATGTTTGTGTATACTCTGGTGAACGTTGGAGAAGATAGTGTATTTTTTCTTTACAGCAAGGGAGTTCTAAATTGGAGTATTTTGCAATTTACCTCTTTTTCGACGGCCAATACTCTAATTCATCTAGTGGGTAAGTATTAAATAATTTGCTGCTCAATAGTACCAACGAACCCAAAATGTTCCTCGATTTTTCTTGCTTATCGTTTTTCCCCAAATTTCCCAATATTAATATTTTTTAGGATGTAAATTTTTTTCTCAAAAAGATGAAAAATTTAGTCAGTTTTGAGAGGTGAAAATGCACATGCCTTTAAAATCATAGAATACATGCAATATTCCATAACTAATTCACACAGCGGCGTTTTCAACCAGTCCCTTCTTCCCATGTATGAATATAATACACAAATAATTAATTATAATATCATGTTAACTTCAATTTTATAATGCACTATGCATCACAATATTTTATTATTACATTAGAAACATTTTAATTTAAAACCATATGCGTAGACTTAGGCAAATATGCACTTAAATATGGTTTTTATGCAGGTAAATATGCGAAGTTTTTGTCAATAATATGCAAAAAAAACTGAAACTATGTAAAAAATACACACACAAAATTGATAGTTTGCATTTACTTTATTCGTGTGAAAAGTATAATTAATTACATCAAACGAATTTCATTAATTACTCTATTTGGGCCAATCTTCATAAAAGTCGCTATAACTTGGTGAAAATTTTGAAAATTTAGAATTATTTTTTTTTGTACATTTTATGCCTAGGCAACTTTGTTTTGAAGTGAATTAGGCATTTAATAAAAAGGCCAAACTCGTTATGCATTTTTTGAATTCTTTCCCGAGAATTTAAAATTTTGCTAAACAGTCACTGAAGTCACTGCTTGTCCATGGAGGTGCAGCAATATTTTGGGAAAAGTTTTAAAGAATCAGTCAATTAAATGACAGTTAACATAACTTTAAAATAGTACCATATTGCTTAGTACCAGCACATAAAAGCTACCTCATACTAGAAACTTACGTTAGAATATAGTAAAAAATATAAAAATATACTTTTTCGAAGATTATAAAATTACACCACACTTAACTTGCAAAAGTTTCATAAGAAATATAGAAAAAAACGGTATTCTGATGAAAAACTACTTGATAGAACTTATAAGTTTAAATTTTAAATCAGTGCAATGAAATCGGTCTCTTCGTAGTGGTTAAGTTAGCAATTCTTGTTTAATACTACTGCACTCAACATAATCTGTATCTTCTGGATAAGGCCATATAAAGATATGCTGTACTTTTAGCGAAGGAATTCTTGTTTATTAAGCCAGATTGCTTCTTCTTTAGTCTATAAGAGTTCATTTTATATTTGGTATATTTCTGTCTCAACTTATGAATTTCTTGCTTCATTTTGGTACATTTTCTATTTAAAGCTGTTCTATTTTTTTTTTGCTCTCTTTGCTCTACATTTTTTCTTGAACACGAATTTTCAACTAAAGGTCGTTGTTCAAATGCAGGTTCACCACGGGAACTGGGTGGAGTTGTTTGATCCATAAAGCGATGCAGTTATACTCTTATAAGTTGTAAAAATGGGAAATAATTGTTAGTAACTGCAAATAAGGAACTTTTCTGATGGCAATAACCCATTTATTATATTATCAAATAATTATAATAATAACAATAAATTAATATTAATATTAAAGTAGATAATGGAATAAACGTACCTACACCTATACAAAATATATTTTGAAATTACGCATTATTAAAATTGATATAATTAAATCTTTTTCAAAATTGTCCATTAAAAATGTATGTCTTGTAACAGGAAAATTTTTAAAATTTATTAAAATAACTGGCTCCATGTTCACATTTTCTGAAAAATTTCCATTCAAACACTGGCTACTTTGACCAGGGTTTTGAACCCAAGGTTTTGTCAATCGTTTTTTGTATTTTATCTGGTATTTCTATTCCAACTGTGCCTTGTACGTTTTTGCATGATGCAGTGAATTTATCTGTTAAAGTCAATACTTTCTGTAAGCGGCATTTGGGCTTTTTTATTTAGTAATTGTTTCCGGCACGAACCTATAATTCAAGAATTACACTTCTTGATTTGGCATTACAGTGGCTTTAAGCCACTGTAACGTCCGTTAGCAAAGTTCCCCATCTAGTTAAAACTGGCCGTGGCGTGAAGTGGAATATTAGGTAGCCTTTCTTTGTACAGCAGGATTCTTATTGGCTAGTTGAGAAAAACTTTTGACATTTGATACGACCTACCTTGTTGATATAAGGAAAATTGTTTCTGATTTTCTCAGCTACTCTATGAATACCGTGGGGTAAAATGACATGATTTAAATTCGAATAAAATATCTTTAAATTGCTTTCAGCGCAAGTAAGCAGCATCTGACACAAAAATAAAAGCTTTTGACAATTCATCTTGAACAAAACGTGATATTGTCAATGCTATTTGCGTTAAACCTAATAGGTACGCCTTTGGTAATGTATCCTTAAGTGCTCCAATCATTATATGAGCTAGGCACCAACCGAAAGAATCAGTGGTTTCATCCACACCAACGTAAAAATAATTATTTCATATATGAGATCTATTTTTTTGAATAATTCCTAAATATAAGGAATCAACATTGCGTCGTCTTCAAGTTCTATCACTTGTTAAAAGTACTTCTAAAGAAATTACCTAAAATTATCGTTATATAGTTTCAAAAGAGATATATTGGATGTTATTATTAATATTCGTTAAATGCATCTTGTAGACTCCAAGCCCATCGAAAAAATGTTGGGGTCATATGATACACCTTGAAATAGTATAATTTAAGTAGTCCTAAAGGAAACAAAAACTTTGAGCCCTATGCCGTACATTTTGGTTGTGCATGTGGCAACTGTGGAAAAGTGAAAATCCATTACCCACGTGGGAGTAAATTTTCAAATATTTTTGTACGGCTTTCTGAAATTTTGTTGGTGCTTACAAAACTTTGATCGATATAACCTGAACGCTGTACAAAAACAATGCAACCGGAAAAAATTAGAATATTTAATTTTCGGAAAATTGACCTCTGATACAAAAGTAATAATATTCTGTACGGCTTTTGTGACATTCATTTTCTATATTGATAAGGTTATATTATTTCGCTATGCCGATGCCGTATAAATTAGTGTAGCTCTGGGGTAGTAAACGAGAAAGCATTGAAAGCAACCCCTTAGACTGAGGGGACAAGATCATTTGGTTCTATACGGCATCAGTTCTAAAATATTAATTGATATCTAAAATAAAAACAAATAAAATTAAGCCGTCTAAAAGTTGCATAAACTACCCTCATGTAAAGCTGAAATATTGACTTTTCCGGGGTAAAATCATTTGATACTGTACGGAAATCGATTTTTTAAACGAATAAAAGTATTACTGTGTTAAGTAGCAGTACAAAAATATTGGTGATCAATCATAAAGCTGTTAAAAATAGTGATTTACAAAAATTTAAACAATCTAATTTAATTTTTTATAAAATGATAAAAATTTTAATATTATCATCATTTTGAAACCCTTAAGTGTGAACGAATACAGAAAAACATATGCTGTACGTTTTCATCTTTAGGACTTCCCTTAATCCTTAAAGGTCATTAAATAATATACGGCATTTACAAAATATCACTGGCGATAAAAAAAAATCATGATGCCGTATATTTTAGATGAAGCTGAAGATCAGGGCAAATAATTATTAAACATTTTTTTCAAAAAATTAAAAAAAAATAGTTCAATATTTGGGCTTTTATGGTATTTTTTTTACCTTTATAAAAATGTTATAGTGGTCAACTCAATTTCAGAAAAATACGTTTTTAAAATTTTCAGTTACGAGAGATGATATTTTGGAAAATTCCAGAAAAAGGCTATACCATTAATTTAATAGAGAATATTGTAAACAAATTTGCAGTTGCAAATAGTATTTCCACCACGTTTTCCTTTGTGTATGGATTATATAAGTAATACCGTTCTTCAGGTTGCTTTGGTTCGATTTTTTTTATTAGTTTGTGATTATTTTCTATAATTTAGACTTATTATTTATAGTGATTTTAACATGCTTTTAGTGTGATGTGATGAAGTTAAGTATTAAAAAATTTTATTCAGTAAAATTTATACGCCTAAATTTAAGCACGCTCTTAGAAATTAATTATTTTTTCTCATACAACGGTCGAAAGGGCCATTTTCCCTCACGCCTTCTAACTAAAAATAAAATTTTCTACCTAGGGTATAAGAAAAAATTAAAAATAGTATACGCGGCGCGTTAGTAAATGTAGATCGCCATTTGCTATTTTTTGTTTATTTTTAAAAATTTTTAAATTCCATATATCCTGAGAAATACTTCATCAATTTTGAATCATATGGGCGCATTTTTTTTTTCGTTTTTCAAAAGAGAAAATGATCATAGTAGACACAAAATTAAATCTAATATTTTTTATCACTTAAATTTATGTAAAAGTTAGAGTGAGAGATTTTAATATTGATCAAGTTAATTTTTAATAAATTATATTTTTCGCGACAAACGAAAAAATAATCAATGAAATATTGATATATTATAATATATTGCATTATTAAAATATTGCTAATTTCCACTGTTCACTATATCAGTACTTTCTGCCTCTGAATTTGAAACTTCTTCGGACTCTGAGATTAAAACGTATTTTACAGTATTAAAATTGTATTATAGATAAAACTTTATGAAATAATACGTACAATATTAGCAAATAAGAAATTTGTACTTCGTATGAAAAAATTCTAATTGATAATGTAACCATGTATGAACGAAGAACGACAAATAATACATAAAACGCATCAATTAAAATATCGATTAATAAAATTTTCTATACTTATCAATGTATTTGAATTAAAAGTAAGTTAAAATTTATTAAAAATCAAGTGTAAATTAAGTTGAATTTTACAAGCACTGTAACGGAAAATACTTAGTATTTCCAATTTTATTACTTTTTTTGTTTATGTTATTAATTAAAAGCTCTAAAAGAAATCAAAGTACTTTTTGAAAGATTATTTTTAGTTTACTTTACTTACCTTCTTCATCTACTTTCATATCATTGTCAATAATATCGCTAACATTTCTTGGGTATTCTTCACCGTTAAACCAGTGGAAGTAGTATCTATTATTTGTTAATTTGTACCCATAATTGGTTGGATGGATTTAATAATGGGAACATTTTTCAGAAAATTCTCCTGCTTTCCAGCATAATTTTTTTTGTGCGATATTCTGTGTCAAATAATTAGAATTATAAGTATCACCTAAGTGTATTATAGCCGTACAAAAATTTTTGGCCGGAAACGCCTACCCTGGGACGGAAAATTCAATTTCCCATTGCAGACACCTGCATCGCGTAAAAAGTACGGCATGTTAACAAAAGTCATTATTATGTAAAATGTTATTTACAAAATTAAAGTTTACGTTGATTCAAATCACCACCCCTAATAGAGGTGTAGGAAAGGGGTTGATTTCTCTTTTACTATCTCAGGACTACACTAATTTATACGGCGCCAAATAATATATCCTTATCAATATATGAAATTAATTTCACAAAAGCCGTACAGAATTTTATTACTTTTGTATCAGAGGTCAGTTTTCCGAAAATTAAAAAAAATTATTTTTTCTAGTTGCATTATTTTTGTACGGCGTCCAGAGTACATTGATTACAGTTGTAAGCACCAACTAAATTTCTAAAAGTCGTAGAAAAATATTTGGATTATGGATTTTTACTTTTCCACAGTTTCCACATGCACCACCCAAAATGTACGGCATAGAGCTCAAAGTTTTTATTTCCTTAGCACTACCTACTTAAATTATACTATTTCAATCATATAACCCCAAAATTTTTTCGAAGGGTTTGTGGTTTATTGTTCTCTAACGTTTTTGGAAGCTGTTTGGAAAGACCTTTAAAGACATTGCTGAACTTTTTCACCCGAAACCTTTGATCCTGTTGGGTCAATTGGGAAATTTTTATCACATGCGATCTGTAATAAAATAATGAAAAGGAATTTTCTAGGTTTAATTTACATTTAGAAATTCTCTCGCCCCCCTTCGTTTTATATTTTTAAATTTCGGCAAGTATTTCAATGTGCACAAATTTATTCAAAGAATTCGCTTTTATTTTTAAGTATGTATTAGTTATATGAACATATTTACATACAAAATAAACTTTAGCTTGCAATTTTGCTGCGAACTGAGCAATAGATACACTTTGTCCGTGTCCATACATATGATTTAATCCAGTTTAAACACCACTTATCTCAGGCATTTCACTTGTTGCTGAGATATTTCACCCAAGCAAAACTGAAATTAAAACAGAACTATTAGTACATTCAAGTTATTAAAAGAATATAAACATATTCTGTCTACCTTTTTATCCTCACGATATAAAATTTTGGGTGTTTCCCGACGACGACGTAACAGATCAAAAACGTTAGCTTAATATACATTTAATTTTAAACAAGCATCAATTTAAAAAAATACACTGTGGCCAAATTAAATTGGAACGTTCTTTAATTCTTAATAACTTTTATATTTTCAAAGGATTTTTTATCATGGATATGTTATGGGCTAAGGTATTGGGTTTAAAAAGTACTTTGCAAAGAAGATCTACTTCAGTGGCGTACATAAAAGAGTGTATTTTTCAAAACCAATGTATTTCAGGTCGTTGCAAAAATCGGCCAAATGAAATAAAGATGTGAAAATGGGCAAAAAAGATTTGAAAGGGTTCGGAATATTGACCATTAAAAAAGCCAGGTCAATACAAACAAAATTAATATTGATACTCTAATTTTAGTAAAACCATGTCTTGTGGGCCAAGTTAAATTGGATCCTTATTTAATGCTTAATTACTTTTTATTTTCAAAGGATTTTTTTATCATTTTTAGATATGTTATGGTCTAAGATATTAGATTCAAAAAGAACATTGTAAAGCGGGTCTACTCCAGTGGCGTACATTAAAATTTAAAATTGTTTTTTTTAGTTTTAAGAATTTTAAGTAAATTCAAAATTTCTGTACGCCACTGAAGAAGACCAGCTCTTTAAAGTTCATTTTGATTCTAACATCTTAGGCCATAACATATCCAGAAATGATAAAAAAATCCTTTGAAAATGAAAGTCATTAGGCATTAAAAAATGATCCAATTTAATTTGGCCCACAAGACATGATTATATCAAAATTGAAGTATAAATTAAAATTTTGTTTGTATTGACCTGTTTTTTTAATGGTGGATATTCCGAACCGTTTCAAATCTATTTTGCCAATATTTACATCTTTATTTCATTTGGCCGATTTTTGCAACGATCTGAAATACATTGGTTTTGAAAAATATCCGCTTTTCTGTACGCCACTGAAGTAGGCCATCTTTGCAAAGTTCTTTTTAGTCCCAATACCTTAGACCATTACACATCTAAAAATGATAAAAAATGCTTCGAAAATAAAACAAGTTAATAAGCATTAAAAAAAGGTTCCAATTGAATTTTGCCCACAGTGTACATCTAAACTGTTTAAAACAACATGGAATAAAAATGCAAAAAATGTCAGTTCTTCCAGCTTCTTTACTGGAAAATGTGTTTTGTAACTCGGGAGAGTTACGCTTTTGTTTAAATTATTTTTTCATAAGTAACAATAAACCTCTAATAATCATTTAAATTATGATAAGAGAACTTTTAAAATGTGAAAAATTAAAAGATCGCTCAGCTTCAGCAACGCTTAAGGACCAAATAGGTCCAAAGCTAAATTCGATAATTTTATTAAATTAATTAATGGTTTTATTAAAATTTGCAACAAATATTGGCATTAGGTATATGACGAATTCCATCCAATAGATCGACAATAATATCAGCATCTTGAATATATTTTCGTGCTAAAAGTCTACTAACTTCTCTTAACTGAAATGCATTTTTCCCACTCAGTTAGAACAGTAGGTAGCTTGTGGCAACAACAAAATAATAACTGATCATGCCTGCTTTATTGCAAGTTACTTTAATATTATTATTTAAATAGGTAAAAAAATAGTGTGCAAGGACCACGCTACCACGCATCTGAACTTCATCCGCACAAAACAGAAGGAAGCTAGCCTACAGGCCTACGACGCATAACTCTCTCTCCAACTCTCTCCCACACGTGTCTGGCGATCGGGCGTAATTTCCGATGCCACATGCGCAATGGCGAAATAAGAATAATAGGTATTAATATGGCTTTGCATGACCCTCCGCTCGCTTCGCTCGCTACGGGGGCTTAATCAACAAGAACTAACCAAAACTAACCCAAGGCTAACCCAAACTAACCCAAAATTAAGAAAAAAGGTAAATTAATAAAAATCAAACATAACCTCAATAAAAGGTAAAGAAAACATCTGTCGCGACCGACGGGAATCGAACCCGCAGCGCAGGAATGACAGGCTAGCACTCAGCCTACTACACCACCGAGGCGTTAAAGAAGATTTGCTAGAACGTAGACATGGATAATTCCGATATTTCGTTCTTGTTTCGCCATTGCGCATGTGGCATCGAAAATACGACCGATCGCCAGACGCTTGTTCTCTCCCCATATTTTACCACGTTTCCTGTTTAATAATAAAATATATATTTTTTTATTTTATGCAAATTCACAGACACGAATGGCAAAACACGCTATACATTTTTATTTTATGCAAATTCGCTGACTCCATTGATAGAACCAACGAGAATTCGTTGGATAGAACATACTATACATTAAACCTCGGCCCGTTCAACGATTGATTCTTCTCAGAGAAAAATATGGGAGCTCGGCGCGAATGACGTGAAAGTGAAAGAGGCGAAGATAAAATATATTTATCCCATGCTTGGTTTGAATTGTGGTCAGACCTCTCTACTTCCCATTGCCTCACGGCATCGCACAGTGCAGCGAAATGGATAAAGTGGACATCAATGTTTTTTAATTTGCTGATCCCAGTATTAATGTAATAATAATTGTGATTATTAATACATTTTGGCAAAATTTTCGTATTTTTGTAATTAGCAGTATACATAGTGTATGAATATTTTTTAAAAACTAAAAAGTACCCAGTTCTAAGCGCACGTCCCACCAATAAAAAATTACATATTTTTATCTAATTTCTTATAAACTTTCAGTACTATATCTTTTCTAATCAGAGTCAACATCCTTTTCCATTACTTGTTGCATATATATATATATATATAACCTAAATATAGTACAAACTTTTTTTACAATTATTTTTTGGTCCAATTTATGAAATTAAAGGATCTAAAGAAATCAATAGATTATACAAAGTATCCTCAATATTTTGTTTTCTTCCAATTTTTCTGTAAAAATTCTAGTGAAATGTGCCAAATTATTTCTTTTTCTCCAATTGGCAGCAAATATTAATTTTTCGCAAAGTATTACTTTTCCTGCCTTGGCAGCAAAGAAAGTACTTTCCTGCCTAGGCAGCAAAATGATTAGTCTCCATGGGAATAAAACGTTTGACACAAGTTGTCTAATCCAATCGGAGAAAAAATTATATGTTCAACTGGGCAGCAAAGTAGACTGACTGCCTTAGCTGAATTCCTAGCCTCGCTACGCTCGGCTATGAACTATCAGCCGCGGCAGTCAATCTTCTACTTTGCTGCCTGATGGTAAAACAAATAACTATTCTAGCCTCTCAAACTTCTTCAGATAATTTGCCAATTATTGGAATTAAATTAAAACGTTTGCAAATTTCTGCTCCATGAATATGAACACTTGAAGGCATATAATACCAACTGTATAAGGATATATGAAATTCTGCAGTATCTTTTAAATAAGCGCGAAATTTTGGCAAATAATTTTTTTTTCAGATGAAGTAACTTGTAGGTTAACTTGCAAAACGATAAATTAGGTTCTTGTCTGTACCAGTTATTTGTGCAGCTAATTCACGGTTTCTAAAAACGTTCTGGCTGTATTACCATCGTTTGTTGTTCCATGTCCTTGTTTGACAGTGTCCACCATTATTCCCAGCTCATTTCTATAAGGTCTTTGGAATGCCCTTTTTTCTTTCATATTTAATTTTGTTTTCTTCCTTTGTCGACCACTCGGGCGACCAAGTGTGGAGAATTATATTTAGTTTAGTACCCCCCCCCCCCCCAGCTCCCAGATGCAACCAAATTTATTATTTTTCATTTGAATATGATTTTCCATACTTTTTTATTATTCTTGTGTAAAAGTAGGAGTAATCTGTGGTAAAACTATATCGCGTTAAGGAATATAACAGCGATTTGCAATTTTTGTATTAAATATACCTAATAACTATTCTGGCCCTTCAATCTCAACAAAATTTATCTGGCTCTTAAGAAAAGAAAAAATAGTGTATATAAACATTTGTGCCAGATAGGGATACGTCAAATTATCAAGTGCTATTATGATTGAATACAAATTCGTAAATTTGGGTGACGGGGTCACTCAAACAATTACCCATTATTCTTTCGATCCGCCTGACACGGTTTTCGGCTCCTAATCCCCAAGCATGATTTGCCAGTCATCATCTGTCTTTTAGACATTGTTCTAAGAATACCTTGTCATGCAATCATTAATGGCCAACGTTGTAGCTGATGGTTTTAGATCATATACACATTGTATACATAATTAAATTGTGGTCTGTTCTTTATATAATTGGGTTATTTATTCAACTGTATCCTAATTGTTTCATTGGTCAGATATTTTATCCAAGATTGTCCTGATGCATTTTGCAGAAGTCCATTTCAGTTGCAGGTAACTAGTCACTTGTTTTGAATTTTTGGTTAGCTGCCATACTAGTTCTGACCCCTTTATAATTACCGGTTTTAATATGACCGAGACTTGCATTATCTTGTTCTTGCTCATAGAGCCTTGGTCTTGGTCTTGCAAACTAATGTTCTACTTGGTCTTGCGGCAAGAGTCTTGTAAGTCTTGCTTTTAAATAAGGCGTAAAATTAAACAAAAAATAAACGAGACAAAAAAATAAAAAAATCTCTGTTTCGAATTTGATTCCGTATTTTCCATAGGATATATAAAAATCTGAAATTTTCGAAAATTTAAAAATCTAAGAATCGAACATTTACAACACCACACCAGTTATCTGCTATTTAAAAATCGAATTATTGATACGTACCTTTTTATTTATTTATTTATTTACGGACTTGCCATTTTCAAAATACAAAATACAGTTATTACAGTCTATTTGTATTCAATAGATAATTAAATTACAATAAATAACTGGAACCAATAGTCAGTCAAATTAACTAAAATTAGTTATCATATTTAAAATTACTTATCTACAAATTACTAGTCAAAACACACATTGTTAATTAAAACTCCATATCACTTTTAAAAGACATACAAATTATACAAATTAAAATCATAAATTAAAAAAGGTATATAGCAGGTTCATGAAATACTGATCAAAATACATTTATTTTTTTTTGAATTGCGATTTAAACTTGTTCACACTCAATTCAAAAAAGTGGACAGAACCCGAGACCAAGTTGGCTTCTGCATAGAACCATAATTAGTACTCAACGAAAGACTTCTGCATACCTTTCCCGGCGGATAGGGGTATGCAGTCCAAACATGGCCAACGGATCGTGACAGTTAATATGTCCATTGATTAGTTTGTAAAAATAAATATTAAATCACATTTAAAACGTCTCTGCTGCAAATATTCAAGATCAAGTTTGACCAAAATGTCATTACAGGAATAATTATCTCTATTGTAACCACATCTCCAGGCTACATACCTTAATTTTTTTTTCTGAACTCTCGAGTGCCTCCCTATGTACTTTATACTCATCAGGGCTCCACACCACTGCACCATAGAGCGTACGAGGGAGCAGTAAACAGTCCTAAAAGTCCAAACCGACAAATCTCCGGATACCCTTCTAATGTAACCTAACATTTTTAGGGCCCTGGATGTAATTTTTTCTATGTGGAGGTTGAAAGACACCTTATTGTCAAGAAAAACTCCCAGATCCTTTATTTCTTTACAAACGGCTCTCCTCCAACTGAATACTGAAATAATTGAGGATCGAGAGTTCGAAAGAATGAAATTTGGTTGCATTTATCTCATTAAGGTCCATGCAGTTTCGTTCACACCAAGCATAAATGCTTTGAATATCCTGTTGGAAAAGTAAGCAATATGTGATATCCTTGATGCGACGAAAAAGTTTTACATCATCAGTAAATCACAAGATTAATTATGACGATGACCTCAGGGAGATCTTTTAAAGATAGGCTGAACAGGATTGGACCCGAGTGTCAGCCCTGCTGAACCCCCGGAACACCTGTATTTCACTCGAGAAAGCAGAGCCATATATTTGCAGTGTATTTGGATCCATAGCACAGCTTATTTTTAATGGACGGTTGAATTTAAAATGAATTTTCGCTTCAAAATCCACGACAAAAGTCCGAATTTTCGGATTTTTATACAATTTTGCCATTTAAAATCGTTTTTACACGGATTTTAGTGTTATCCGAAAGTACTGCAATTTTGTTCGAAATTAAATTATTATTTCAAACGATGAAACCGTCATGGAACTAACCCAAACAAACTAAAGCCTGATTTATAGACCAATCTAAGGCTATAGAATTCTTTCGATACGATAATAATAAAATGTTTTTGACTCGGTTTTTGATGAATAGATAAGAATATCTTACTTAATATCGTAGACTCAGAATTCAGATTACTTATATCATTGTCTTTATAAGAAAAAACAATGCTTATATTTAACTTTCTGTGACACTTTCGGTCAGTGGCACACTCAGAAATTCACTAATGGGGCACTTCCGAAAAATATTTTACTAAATTATTATTATTAAATTATTCCAGAAATATTAATTGATACTAATAAAAATTTGTATTTGCAGTAAGTTTTATTACCTGCTAAAATCGCTGAGTTTTGGATTCGGGGCAATAAACATTTATGTTCGTGCTCAAAAGGTATAATAATAATGTTTAACAATTTCTTTCAATTCCTTCATTTGGCCTATCGCATGTCGAACTTTTAAATTCTCAGGTCAGTTTCAGTAGGTAACTTTCCAACTTCATAACCGAAGATTCCCAATTTCTACGTGTTCGAAAGACTGATTAGACGCATCAGCCACAGAAAGTTATTAGCGAGCTTTTACAATCAATCGATTCAGATGTCTAAGAAAATATTTGTATCCAAATAAATTGCAGTCTACGAATCTTTCCTTATTATTGTTGAGAATTGTTTGCACTCTCAGATAGAACTTGTCTTTTTTATCGCCCAGATAACTCTTTAGATGGAAATGTCTATTATTTTGGATATTAAAAAAATTTTGTTGGGTTGTTCGATTCCATCTGCTTTTACACATGCTTTTGTTTTAATGTATACAAGGTGTTTGCGAAAAAGCCATCAACGCATTAACAACAAAATAAATAAAACGTATAATTTATAGCCTCAATTAAATGCTTTGCTTTGCATGCCCCTCATTCTTCAATTGGATTTCAATTTCCTATTTATGTGACAATTTTTCTCTGAATTCCTTCAATATTGTTACTTCTTTCTCTATAGATTGTATTTTCAAGGAAGATATCCACGGGCGTTCTCTATAGATTGTATTTTCATGCAAGATATCCACGGGCGTTAGCGGGCCAGTTGATCTACACTTGATAATTATTATGAAGAAAGTCTTCCTGTAAGAATATTATGAGAAGGTGCTCCATAAATTATATTTTACCGAGTATGAAGTGGTAGTTCATCGATAAATTAAAACTTCCTATTATAATTTCAACAAATTCATGTCTTCTTCTGATTTGTTCGTCGTTTAATTGTTGAACTGGGCCAATTTTAAAATCCTTATCATATTGATTTAAAGTTCTCTGAACACCACACAACTATCTCTTTTGGTTTTTTGGTTCATACCTTACATATCCGACACAATCTCTGATAGATTTTCTTGCGCGATAGAATAGCGCTCATTTTGTAAAATATTAGCAGAAAGTAAAGATGGATTAATAAATCAGACTTCAAACATAAATGCCATATCATTTGAACTTTGAATAATATTCAAAGCATTTGAAACATAAACTTTTTTATTACGCATGCATCATAATCAACGATTATCGCATGCTGCAGCGTGCTTAATATGATGTTTTTCTATTTTGGTATTATAAAGAAGTCTTTATTTCATACTGTCCGCTAAATGACAATTTCCCGAACTAATTTGAGGCCTGTAAATCGAACATTACAGTATCTGATACCGTAATGTGTTATTACAGTATCTAATACCGTAATTTATTTATTTGACAGTGACAAGCAAAATAAAATCATAATTCGCTGTGAACAACCATGGCTATAACATTGTTAAGTTGGAGCGATTGTTAGATTGACAACTAATATTTTTAAATTTTAATACTTCTTATTCATTTGAAAAAAAATTATAAAGACAGTATGAAATAAAATATTATACGATACACGTCCGTTAGATCTTATTACAGTACTCGTTCATATTCCGTACTCGGCTCCTACGTCGCCTCGTCCGTAAAACAATTCGTACTGTAATAAGTCACCTACCGGACTTATGACGTAAATTACTATTTCGATACGCAAAGTAGTGTTGAAAAGAAGCTCGTTTCGATACTACTTTTGTTGACTGGTTGCTATGATACTAACAAAATTGTTCAATGTCAAGGCTCACTAGCAAAAATTTCGACACCGTTTTGAATGGGATTCCTAATAATACAGACAAGATATATGGCCGTCCAACCGTTGATCGCGACTTGAATAAATTAATGTTTTCTATAAAAAAAAAACATGCAAAATAGAAAAAATAGCATAAAATACACGTTTTAAAAGACATTTAGCGCACTCGCACGTTAGGAAACTCCCCGCAAGTGGGTCGTTTCCTAATTTCGTGCTCGTGCGATAAAATATGGTCTTTTAAAACTAGTATCTTAATTATGATACTATTATGATGCGCCTACTTTTTTAAAGGTTGCTATAGAAACATTTGATGTACCTTTCTTACCTAGATATTTACCTGCTGTTTAAATTATTATATGTCAAAATGAAGGACACATTTAAAAACAACATTGCTCTATTCTAAGTAGTAACTACGTAACAAAAAAGTAAAACATTTTCGAGAATATGATGCATTCGTAATAAAAAAAAATATCGTATGATATACGTGTACGAGGCCTTTTTAAGCCCTTGCGACTTACAAAACACTCCGCTGCGCGTCGTGAAATATGTCGCGCGTGCTTTAAAGGCCCTTTTACACATATCACAATATACTATTATCTTCAGGTAGCAGCAGGTATCTAAATATGTAAGCGCAATTAATTAAAAATATCATAGACTTGAAACATAAATGCCATGACATTTGAACTTTGAATAATATTCAAAGCATTTGAAAAATAATTTTATCTCCAGGTAGCAGAAGGTAAACAGTTCGATTTTGCCAATGTCAGATTTTTTTAAAATTTCGTTTATATGCCGTTATAAGATGCTGTATTTTGCACTCATCGGTTTATTAATTCTTAATTTAATTATTCGATTTGCTAACAATTCGCTTGAAATTGCCGCTTTTCTTAATGTAAAATTAACTATATTTTAAGTATAGGTTAACGATATTTTTGTATTAGCATTTATAACACGTTGTTATTATGTTTATATTAGTTGATAATATAACATTATCGTAGAACAGCCCGCAGACCGTTAAATATTTTTAAGAATTCTGTTAATAAATCCACAAATACGCTGCAGTAGATTCGTCGATCCATTTTCTTTTACTGACCGTGTGAATACTCCATAACCTTTTGGGAACCCCTGGGTTGCCCAAATTCCAATTGCCGGCCGATCATTCCGGAGATAGTTAGATAGTTTTGGGGCCTCTGCTTCTAAATATATTCACACGGCGGGCCGTGGTTTTTGTAACATTCGACCGGGTAATACCATTTCTTTAAAACGCCAGCTGTCGATTTAAATTTTTAAAAGGTTATCGTTTTGTTAGGGAATATTCTCTGGTATTTCTCATCATCATTCAATTTCGGTGAATTAATTGTGGCCTCCGCAGTCGTTTGACAATCATAATAAACGAGAACTAAATTGTTTAGTATCTTAGAATTATTCCTTGTATCCGCCCATCACTACTAGCTGATTTGACGTAGCGGGAACGAGAAAGGCAAATTGACGATCGAGAGTTCTTCTGAAGGTGCCTTTCAAGGCGAAGAGAAGGTTTGCTGATAATGCAGTCGTAGAGACTCAACATTTTATTGTGATTCAATTCTACCCTTTCTTTGGGGATATATTGTGTTGATTTTCTGTTTGTGTTTTGACACGATCGAGTAATCGGGATCTGAATACTGCTGTATTAGCGGCTTATCACGTGCGTCATATAAGATCGAGACCGTCGAATCTCTCATCGTTAGCCCTCACACACACGATCGAGAGCTTTTTCAGGAGGGTTACAACTTTTCTCCTGGAGGTCCACCGCGCATACCTGCAGGCGACTACCTCTACCTGCAGCTAGAATCACCCCTTTCCTAGTGGGTGGGAAGCAGGCCTTGCCCGCAGCGCTTATCAGCCAATCTCGACCCGAGCAATCGAGATCTCGTCTAGATCTGCCCCTCGGGGCCATCGAGATGCAGTACCTGAGGTATCTATCGGTGCACGGCGCCTCCACCAGAGTTCGACGACCTGATTTGCGGTATCGTACAGGAGCTTAAGTTTATTTACTCATTTATCATCATTAATCGCTCTGATTTTTTTTCTCTTTAATATTAAACAAGCATTCACAGTCGAGCTTTGAAACCGTTTCTATAATTTTATTCCTTTCATTCATTCATCAAGAAACACAACCGCTCTGAATTTTCTCTCTTTTTAATAAAAATCAAGCGTTGGCGCAATAATATTATTCTTCATTCATTAATCGAGTGATATAACCGCTCTGAATTTTGAATCTTTATAATATGAATCAAGCGACACACGCTTTCAACAGTTTTATTCTAGTTTTGTTCTTTTATTAACTTATCGAGTCTCTTGACTTAATGATTGTGTCCGTTCATTGCGGCATATTATTCTAGCTACATTTAAAATCAGTCCAGCTATTAGCGCACGCATGCCTAGTTGTAATTAGCTTGGTTAACGGCAAGTGATCACTTTGGTAAGTAGTATTTAGTGCATTTAGTCGTAAGGCATACAGAACCGAGTATTAACAGCAGAATTGGTCTCCGTACAATCTCCATATTGTACTCTGTTTATTTTATGAATTGTTTTATTAGTCATTTAACATTCTGTGGACTTTAACTAAACACATTTCCATTATTGAACCTTTTCCTCCCGATAGATTGTTCCTGTGTTAAAAAAAAAGAACTTAGTAGCAAATATATTGTTCCTTGAATTGTGATTGTGTTGTGTTTTATAAGTTAAGTTAATGGATGAATTATCAATTTAATAAGCCCGCCGATATTCTAGTTTTCTTCTTGGTTCGAAATTAAGTACCGGTCGATTTTATGAGCTGACTTAGCACCAGCAGAGCTTTTTCCGTTTAGTTGACTAGAACGGGTGGCGCTCAAAGGAGCCCACTACAGGGGCCGGGCAATTGTAACACGACCCTCCGGGGCTAGGTTCCTTTTTAATTGATTAGGAAAAAAATCTTTACTTTAATTTTAAATTCAATCAGAGAAACGTGTTGCAGAATCTAAATAAGTAAGCAATTATATTAAAAATATCATAGTACCTATTTCGTAATTCTAAAACCTTCAATATTTGGAAAACTGTTAAGTTTTGATACATGATATATATTATACGAAAAATATTGTTACGGCTAGCCTAAAAACCATCCGAACGTTTTTGTGCTACCCTATAAAACTAGCCGCCGCCGTGCCGCTCGCTTCCCTGTCTGTATGACTCATCGCCCGGCCGGTCGCGAAGTTTCAGGATCGCTGGAATTGTCTCGATGGCCTCGTCGAGATCATATAGAGTGGCCTCGGAATACTTCCCGAATATTCGTGATGGATTGGAGATTATATATAAGCAGACCTAAGGCGAATGTTAGTCAGTCGGTTAGTTAGTTCAGTTCAGTTAATCATTGAGTGTTGAATATACATTAGTTTTAAAATTATAAGAGTAGTATAGAGTGTTAAATTGTATACAGTGGTAGTGAATAAAGAGAGTATTAGTTGAAAATAGCAAAGTTGTAATTCTGTTAAGAACCCACGGGAAAAACGTAACATTTGGTGTCAGAAGTCGGATTGTGAAGGAACCGGACTTGCGAAGTATTTTTCGAGGAAAGAAGAGGTACAAGTACGTCAACGAGACCGTTTGATTGGTGGATTCTGGTAAAAGTTCATAACATTCTATGGTCAATACAAGGCAACAAACGGCAGAAATGGAGCAAATTAATAAAATGTTGGCCGATTTCATGGAAAATCTAAATGCTGAGAGACAAATAGAACAGGACCGGCTGCAGAAAATTTTTCAAGATCAAGAAGATAAAAAGCAAGCGGATCGGGAAGAGGATGAACGTAAAAGGCAAGCAGAACAGGACCGGCTTCAGAAAAATTTGCAAGACCAAGAAGACAAAAGACAAGCAGAACAGGACCGGCTTCAGAAAATTTTAAAAGACCAGGAAGATAAAAGGCAAAAAGAACAGGACGACCGGCTTCAGAAAATTCTGCAAGATCAAGAAGATAAAAGACAAGCGGAACGGGAACAGGATGAACGTAGAAGGCAAGCAGAACAGGACCGGCTTCAGAAAATTTTACAAGATCAAGAAGATAAAAGGCAAGCAGAACAGGAACAGTTGCAGAAATAGATGCTGGATGTAATTGTAGGCGAGCAAGGAAAATTACAGAAAATATTGGACGGGCAAAATGAGAAATTTGAAAAAGAAGTAAACAATATACAAAAAGAAGTTGTAACTGTACAAAAAGAAGTAGGAGACGTACAGAAAGAAATGAAGAATCTACAAGCAGAAGTTTCCAGACTAAAAAATCAAGGATACACCGAGAGGGTATCCGGCACAGGACAACATATTAAACCTCCACCCTATGACGGTCAAACATCCTGGTCAATGTACAAAAGGCAATTTGAAGCCGCTGCTGTTGCCAACGGTTGGAATAATGAAGAAATGGCTACATCACTAGTGGTAGCGATTCGTGGATCTGCCCTGGAACTACTGCAGACAATTCCCATCAGCCAACAGGGGAAATATGACATACTTGTAGCTGTCCTGGAGAGACGATTTGGCGACCAACATAGAAGACAGCTCTACCAGGCACAAGTTAAGTCCCGACATCAGAAGCCTGGTGAAAACCTGCAAGAATTTGAGGCAGATATTAGACCTCTCATTCAATTGGCCTACCCGGGAGCAACAGAAGAATTTCAAGAGGAACTTGCTGCCCAATATTTCGTGGATGGTATTAGAGATCCAGAAACTCAGAAAATGCTACGCCTAGCCAAATTTGATAACAGCAGCGAAGCTTTGGGTCGAGCCCTAGAAATCGAGGCGGCCTATCTCCAAGCCAAAAATCAGGGCCGTATCCATCCAGGAAGAAAAGCCGACAAACAGCTGTGAATTAACTGAGATGGGCGAAATTTTGAAGAAATTAATGGAAGTTCTTCAGGCCACGGGGAGATTCCGGGAGTCACTAGAAGTTAGGCCATACAACCGTAATCAGTGCTATAGATGTGGCAAGACTGGACACTTCAAAAGGGACTGTCGAGTACAAAGATTCCAGGAGCCAATAGAAGATAGGCCACATAGCCGAAATACATCAAATCAGTGCTATAGATGTGGAAAGACTGGACATTTCAGAAGGGACTGTCGAGTACGGATATTCCGGGAGCCAACAGAAGTTAGACCATGTAATCAAAAGGCTATAAATCAGTGCTATAGATGCGGCAGGACTGGGCATTTCAAAAGGGACTGTCAAGTACAAAGATTCCGGGAGCCACTAGAAGATATGCCACGTAACCGAAATGTTTCAAATCAGTGCTATATATGTGGCAACATTGGGCATTTTAAGAGAGACTGTCGAGTACAACTACGACCTACAGCTCCATCCAGAGACAACAGCAGTCTAAAGCCAAGTCAGGAAGAGTTGAAACAATATAACTTTAAGGCTAAGCACAGGGAAGGAAGATGGCATAGTAATACAGATGCTTTATCCAGAAGGTCATGTGAGGATAATTATAAACATCGCCAAAGAACTGACCAACGAGAAGGAATCACTCCCATTAGGCGAATCAAGTTTAAGGTTGATCAGCAGTGGACCACAGAGCAACTGAAGAAGGATCAGCTTGAGGATAATGAAATAGCACTGCTACTAAAAGCTAAGGAAGAACGTCAACCAAGACCAAGCTGGAGAGATATTTCAACTAAGGGATCTACTTTTAAATCTCTGTGGGCTCAGTGGAACTCCCTGGTAGTTGAAAATGGACTCCTTAAACGAGCCTGGGAAAGCGCCGATGGCAAAGTAGTGAAGACGCAGTTAGTGGTACCAAGGAAGAGGGTATCGGAAGTTCTGGACGAAGTACATAATAGAAAGTTTGGGGCTCATCTCGGAGTTAACAGAATGATTGACAAGGTCCGCGACAGATTTTACTGGGTCAACTACTGCCAGGATGTGAAATCATGGTGCCAGCAGTGTTCAACCTGTACCTCAAGTCAAGGACCCCAGACAAGATCCAGTGGGAAGATGAAACAGAATGATGTGGGACTACCGTTTGAACGTCTCGCCAGTGACCGAACGAAGGCTCGATATGATCTCCAAGCTAACTCTAGGGGATTTCGGATGAACGATAAAGTTTGGTTATATAACCCGCAAAGGAAGACAGGAAGATCTCCCAAGCTAACACCAGTATGGGAAGGACCCTATACTGTCATCAAAAGAATTAATGACGTTGTGTATAGAATTCAGCGTAGCCCCAGAAGCAAACTGAAAGTTGTCCACCTCGACAGGTTGAAAGCATATCACGGACATGAAGTAGCTGATCGGGACGATCAGAATTAAGAGGCAGGCAATGTTACGGCTAGCCTAACAACCATCCGAACGTTTTTGTGCTACCCTATAAAACTAGCCGCCGCCGTGCCGCTCGCTTCCCTGTCTGTATGGCTCATCGCCCGGCCGGTCGCGAAGTTTCAGGATCGCTGGAATTGTCTCGATGGCCTCGTCGAGATCATATAGAGTGGCCTCGGAATACTTCCCGAATATTCGTGATGGATTGGAGATTATATATAAGCAGACCTAAGGCGAATGTTAGTCACTCGGTTAGTTAGTTCAGTTCAGTTAATCATTGAGTGTTGAATAGACATTAGTTTTAAAGTTATAAGAGTAGAATAGAGTGTTAAATTGTATACAGTGGTAGTGAATAAAGAGAGTATTAATTGAAAATAGCAAAGTTGTAATTCTGTTAAGAACCCACGGGAAAAACGTAACAATATGTAGGATGTATTAGAAAATTCACAAATCATTAAAAGATGTGGTATATTACATTAAGAAAATAAAGTTAGTACGTGCGTTGCTTTTTTGAAATACCACATAATATTTTTTTCTAATATAAAAAATAATAAATATCTCCATTTAAAGAGTGGTCTAGATTACCTTGTACATTGTACATTAGACATTCCGTTGGAATATACTCTATTTAGCACACTTTACATATGGATAGAAACAATACCTGAAAAAACCATATGTTAGTTTAATGTGATCTGTAGGGTACGGTGGGGCAGTTTGATACACTTTTTTTCGATAATTTATGGATGAGGTTAGGGAGGCCTTGCGGGACATTAAAAAAGGAAATCCATTCATTTTCATTGTTAAAAAACGACGTATTATTATGTGCAATTCGAATCAACAACCCCAGGTGGAAAATGTCAGACACTTGACGAAAAAATCATAAAACTATAATTCAGATCAGCTTCCAAATACTTGTAAGACGTTACAATATTTCTTGTCACAGTCGTAAATAATCTAGTAGGGTAAGTGTACATAATTTTGACAAATCCGTCACATTTCAACAATATTGCTTTAAATAAGAAAACTCAACCACAAAATAGTTTCTTAGGTGTAAGAGAAAAATGGTTTGTCTTTGAACTAATGTAATTTAGACTTTTGACTTAATTTTTGACTAAATTATATGTTGATCTCCTTTTATACATATGAAATAATATTAAAAAATGCATGGCTACTACTAATTTTAACAAATACTGATGTTGTCGGACTCAGGTTCAAAAATCAGTTTGCTGCAATAAATCCGACATCAGGTGTCGAATTTATAGACAATAACAATGCCAATGAATCTTTGAATAGATTTAAAAAAAAAATACGTAAACAAAATACGATACTTAGTTTGCATTGATGCCTTTCGTGACAAACGAAAGAGCTAAATCCAACAGTGTGACTGATTTACGTATCAGTGTCGAATTTAGAGGCATGTTTCGTATATGTAAAATATATGTAAAAATGAAGGTAAATAACATATCAGAACTTTAATTATATGTATTTTTTTAAGATGTCACCAAAAAAATATTGTTCGTACTACAAAGAAGACTTACAAAATGCCTTATGAGCAATAAAAAAGGGCATGCCATGCGCTGTTGCCTCAAAATCATGCCATGCTCCCAGAAGTCCCAGAATAACTTCAAGAGGAAAACTCAAAGGAACCAACCCTGAGGAGTGCAAAAGTGGAGTGTTAACTGTATTAACGTCTCAAGAAGAAGATATTTTAGTCAACTGGATCTTGGATATGGCAAAAATGGAATTTCCCATCAACTACCACCAACACTGCATCTATGGCTTTCCAATTTCTCAAGAGATCGAAGCATCCGAGTTTTATTGATGGACATCTCCCGGAGGAACCCATGCCGGCTTTCCTCAAGGCTGTATATTATCTCCCACACTGTCCCTGCTCTATATCAACGATCTCTTAGACCGGACAAACAAATCTATTTACAGCTTTGCAGACGACAGCACTCTTATATCCTCATTCATGTCACGGATTCCAATGACCGCTGCTCGTTCCCAACGCGAGCGAGAAAATCAGATTGCTGCTATTAATGAGGATATGAACGCCATCGTGGAATGGGGTGAGGAAAACAATGTCCAGTTTACAGTTTAACGCAGGAAAGACTCAAGCAGCTGTCTTCTCAAAAAAAGAAAGCACCGCAGGACCTGACTTATCAATGACAGGACAAACATTGACCCTGGCCTCATCCATAAGCTTGCTGGGCATCAACGTGGAAAACAACATGTCACAACAATCACGTCACCAAAATCGCCAAGGAAGCAGCACAAAAGCTTGGAGCACTCTATAGAGCAAAAAGTTATATACACCTCATCAGCTCTTACTGCTCTATAAGGCCCAGATAAGACCATCTCTGGAATACTGTTCCCATGTGTGGAGCTCGGCACCCAAACACTTGGTCAAGACATTAGATTCCATACAGGAGAGAGCAGTTCGTTTTGTGGACGACCCAGAATTGACTAGACCTTGATAGCCTTGAACATCGAAGGAAAGTGGCGGACCTCTCTCTTCATTATCGATACTACTACGGAAGGTGTTCGAACGAGCTGGCACTCATGATTCCGCCCAGAGTTGTGCCAAACAAAAACACCCGTCAAGCACAAGCTGCTCCTTAACATACGATTCAGTTCCGAACACCTAGGACGTTGCTGTTGCGGAACTCCTTTGTCTGGAGGACTGCCTCGCTTTGGAATGGGCTTCCGAGTAGTGTCTTTCCCAAAAATTACAACCTACAGCGCTTCAAGTCCAACATCTTCTCCGCACGCGCACCGCTCGTTGAGTGGTATGGGATTTTCCTTTCGTGTGTGTGCGGAACATAAAACAAAGACCAATTGTTGGACAGCGTAACACTTGTAAAGAATTGAAACGATCCAATAAATTTAATGACGGACGTCCTGGGAGCCATTGGTATGAGGGTTTCCTCCATATCTTCGAATACATTTGTAAATGATCCCAATAGGATCTTCAATGCAGACGAATCCGCAGTTTTTCTGTCCCCTAAGGGCAATGCTATTCTTGCAAAGAAAAGCAATAAAATGTTTATGAAAGATCTGGGAATGACAAAGAATGTCTTATTGTCCTGATCACAGGTAAATTAGTAACATAATTTTACGATTATTCTAACCTAAACTTAAAAATTGATACAATATTTTTAATTTTAGGCAATACAAACGGTGTTTTGGCGCCTCCGATGGTCATGTACCCATATAACAGAATTCCCAAACATATCCTTATGCGAGTTCTCAATGGTTGGGGGATTGGAAAATCCGGCAGTGGCTGGATGACTTCCGAGTCATTCGAATATATATCGAATATTTTTTATCCTTGGATAGTATCTATGAACACTGAATTTCCCATATTGCTATACGTACATGGATATAAATATATCACATCACTCTAAGTCTCAGCAGATTTTGTATCGAAAAACAAATTATTCTAATTTGCTTACCCCCAATACTATTCACATTCTCCAGTCGTTAGATGTAGGATTATTCAGGATCTTTGAAACAGAGTTGGAAAAAATGCATCAAAAGCTATAGGATGGAAAATGGATTCAAAATATTAAAAAGAAAAAATTTCGCTCCTGTTCATAACATGGCCCTTGAGGATGTTACCAATTTAAAAAATATATATCAAAATTAATTCAGAGATACCCATTTGATAAGTCTAACGTGGATTATATGAAAGTAGTGCAAAAGGTTCTAAATGTTAAAGGCAAATCTAATAACCCAGAAATAAAATTGGAAGTTGTGCAACATCTAAGATACATAGAAAACCACATTAAAATACAACTCTTCAAAAGTTTTGTTTCTTTGAAAGGTTACGAGTGGGATGGAAATATGGAGGATAAAAATGTATATGAAGTTTGGATACGCATTTTCAATAAAACTCGTCTTAGTTGCTACATTAGTAGATAACGTGATAATTGAAGTGGGCGAATTGATTTAGAACAGGATTGGGAAGCGTTAATAGTGGAAGCACCTGAAAATGAATTCGACCAAGAGATATTTGAAAACGAAAGAAAGATAAATATCATTCAAAATATTATGTTGACAGGGCCCAAGACCGATGAAATAAATGATGAAAATACTCAAAAATAACTAAAAAGCAAAGGAAAACAAAAAACAGGAGAAGAGCAAGACGAAATTAAAGTTATAGGAGAAGAAACAGACACTAAGAAAAAAATGATTGACAAAATTACTCAAAAGATTCAAGAAAACAAAAAGAGGAAACTGGGAAAGTACAAGATGAAAGTACAGATACCAAAGGAAGCACCGAAAATATAGAAAAAGAGATTGATGTAGTAAATGATGATAGCAGCAGCAGGAATTAAAAAGAAAAAGACCGAAGATGAGAAGATTGAAGTTAATGAAAATGATAGAGTTTTTCAGGAAGTTGAAAATAAGAAGATCGAAGAATTAAAGAATAAACAAAAAAAATAAATTGGAGAAACTCTAGACAAAACAACCGTTGACAAAATAAAAAAGACCAAGAAAGTAGAGAATACTGAAGAAAAAGCTGAAAACTCAAAGAAAGAAGTCCTCAAGACAATGGATAACATATCACTAGACAAGACGAAAGATAATATTGAAAAGAATTCTAGCCTGTTAGGACCATCACCGTTTAAAAACGCATTGTTTTGGTCAGAACCAACCACATCTAAAAAGTGTCTAAGTAAAAAAAAGGAAAAAATACCTTCTGTAACAATTTCCGACTCTTGGAAAGAGTATTACTCAAAAAAAGAAGAAGAAAAAAATAAACAACTTGAGGAAAAGGAAAACAGAAAGAGAAAAGGGCCGAAAAGTATTATCTCAAGAAACAGACCAAAAAACAAAACTTGAGCAACAAAATTCAGGTGAAAATAAATAATTGTTGCCTAATGCTAGCGAGGATGACGGTGAAGTGTGTATTGAAAAAGTAAACGAAGAGAGAAATTAGAAAATTGGTGACTTTATGACAGTAAACTATGAAAATAATTACTATCCGGGAAATGGGACTGGAATTGAGAAAGAGAAAATATTGATTAATACCATGACTAGAAGTGGATTTAATTGAAAGTGGCAAGATGAAAAAGACGAAATTTGGAAGTGAAAGAACCACCTAAAAAAATAACAAAAGAGGACGCTTTCAAGTTGAAGAAATAACTAAATATGGTTCATTTGTCTAGACTTCCTATGTCAGTTAATTTTAAGTATTTTGGTCTAATATAATTTTGTTATTAAACAAGTTTTGTAGACTGAAAATATTGTTTGATTTATGTACTTAGTGTGTCGAATTTATGCTCAACTCACTGTCTGATTTTTGGACAGAGAAAAACTTCAAGTGTCACAATTATGTCCATTGACAGGCAAATAACAACATATATTTTTTTGTTGATGGAATGGTAGAAATATTTTTCTTTTCTAGAAACGACTTCAGAAATAAACAAACTTAACTATTATATTATAAAGATTATACATTTTATACACGATTTTTATTTTATCATGGTGTTTTCTTTAGTTTGCTTTCTTACAGTGTCGGAATTATGTGCACTTACCCTAGAAAAATACTTAAAAATAAAAAAAATTATAATGCCTATTATTCTAGTATTATTAAATTCTGATATCTAGGTTTTATGATTTTAAAATTTGCAGAGGCAATTTTTAGATAATATTATATTTTTTACAAATCTATATTGATATATTTGTCCTTAAAAGAAGCAGCGATGTAGGGGCGGATGAAGACAAAACACCTGACACGGACCGTTGTTTGAGTTAAGGGAGTTAAAGGAGTCACAACTTTCAGCTTAAGCATATACTTCTCAACGGCTGAGATTACCTTGTAAATATATTACATGTTTAATATTAACATTTCAGTGCATAGCACTTGACAAACTACTTGACTTGTACAATTTAAACAATCATAAATTCTTAATACATTTTATAAGAGGTTTGTCAACTAATTTTCATTTTATATTTTCAAGTGAAACAATGCATTTTTGGATAAATTTAAAATGTTCATTTTAATTAAATATATTTTATTATTTTAGGAACAATTATTGCTGTGCCCTTATTCACCAAAGTCCTGAAGTTAAACGACCTTATAATTTTATTGTTAACATTTTTAAACAAAATTGCTGCTAATATCATCTTTGGAATCGCAAAAGACAGCATTCTTATGTACGTAGGTAAGTATCCAGATATGGTTTCAAAAGTTTTCTGTTTTCCTTGTTCCATACACATATTAAAAATAATTTAATATTTCATGTAAGTAAATATGTCATTATAACCCTAATCTTTAATTTCAGTAGTGTTATCTATGACAGTGATCAAAAGTAAAATAGACATAGTAACTGATGACACTTTTAGCAATTATTATTATAACCACCCAAGAAATTGAAAATTATGAGGTGAGGTACTTTTCAACTCTAAACCTGGTATATGTATACCTATAAGTATTTATTAGCACCTCTAATTCTATTTTAAACCAAACTATGATAAAATAAGTAATTAATTATTTAAATTAAAATATGTTTAAAAAAGTGGGAAAAATATCGTGTGTGCCTCAAGCCAAAAGTATTTAAACAGCTCTCGCATTCGCGAAATACACACCGCATTTCGTTGTTAATATATTCCGGCGAACCATTCAAAAGTACAGTGAAATGATGATCTATCGGTCCCAAAATTGCATCGGTAATATTGTCAACTTTGTAGTTTTTGCAAAAGTTCAAAATAAAGGCATGTTTTGTTAATTACATTGTCTACTCCATAGTACCTCTTTAGAAAATAGCACGTTCCACCCTCTCGATCTCGCTGGATCCCTAGGGAGGAAAGTTTTTTGACATTTAATTGTCAGGTGGCATGGTCTAAAGATGTAAAGCGCATCAGCTGCTGTAGAAGACATCCGTGGATTGATTCTGTCTAGACGCAATAGTATATCATAAGCCAAAAGGGACTAAAGTGTACCTTTTAATCCCGTGGTGAAAAGTTTGGGGCCCTCCCTTCACTCGGACCACGATTGGCTTAGGGACGTTTTGGTCCCATGGTTTATATGTTATGTTTTTCCGTTTCTATTTTTTCATGAAAATATCCTAAATATAATATAAGATATAAACAAGTAAAACACAATTTTACTTCAATTAAACTAAATATAATACTCAAGCATTGCACATTATCTTAGTTATTGACAAAAGTAAAAATGAATGTCTTGCGACATCTAGGTATCTCTTGGCTGTCGTCAAGATCAAGTTGTGTTTCGCGTCACAAAAGACCCGTGAGATATTTTGTGATGCATCAAGTAGTAAAACGTGTCTTCAAACTAAGATGATATTAAAACACCATGCATTGCCCCTCAACTCCGTATTTAGGATCTGTGAACCCCTAGGCTGAACCTGTGGGACGGAAGAAAATCTATTTTTTAAATTAACTCTCAAAAACCGCATTATCAGCAATTATTCAATTAAAAACTTAAAAACTAGACTTTTAAAGTTCATTATTAAAGTATAGAAAATCGTACGGTGTACCTATACAACATTTTGAATTTGATGAATTCATGAGATGATAAAAATAAAAAGAACAACTGAACATGATTAAGGTAATATACCTTAATGGTTCCAAATACAGAAATTTTCTAAACAATGTAACTAAAACGATCGTGCCACATAATCTTAATGGCTAATTAATTTACGCCTAAAATTCCTACTAATGATTCTATTTATAATATATATAGCTTTGTTGTCTTAAAAGGTCACTTTCAATGTTGAGTATATCTAAAGGGTTGAACCTTCTTCTAACATGGATGTTCGAAATCTGTTCTTGATTGACTTTAATTTTGAAAATCACCTTTCTACACTGCTCTTTGTGACCATAAATGATAGGTACATTCTTAAAGCAACCTCAAATTTTGGACAACGACTTTAATGTTTTTTTTTTAAGATGAGAACCACCTCACCTGACTAATGACTTTTTCATTTTCCTCGTCATTCTTCTTAAGCTGTTAATTTGAACTAAATCAGTTAATTTCTGAATTGATCGTCTAAATAAATCATTGTTGTTTCTGCTAAGTTTTGAGCTGCTGCAATTATCTCTTCATTACTAAGTGTATTCAATTTTTGAGAAACCCAAAATTGGTATAAATTAGTTTGTATGCCTCAATCCCCTAGGCCAATGATGATTCAAATTGTTATGCAAACATAGAGCAGTAATAAGTGATTTTCCTGATTTTTTTTTGTCCTATCATATTTCAAAAAGAGCATTTTTTTGTTTTTCTATGTTCTCGAAAAAGGACTTTTCTAGCATCTGCTCTGTATGACCAACGAGTTGTTGTCCGTTTTGGCACGAAAATGGATTTATCAACGTCGGCTTTTTTCAAGCAGTTCGTTAAAAGTTAGCTAAGGCCGTAAAATATAAATAAAGATCTTCCAAAAAGGCAAAACAACTTACAGCACTCAGCAGCAGCCTGCATTACAGGATTGAGCGAATGCCCATACTAATAATTTATTTTCTACCAGTACAAACGCTTGAAGGAAGGCCATTGCATATATAAGTAAGTAAGAAGCGATATGATAAGATAAAATGTCTATTTTATTCTTTTTCAAAAACTTACTCGTCTTGCAACATATCTTTAGCTCTGTGGCCCTGGTTAGGCATGAATGTTGCAAATCTTTCAAGATGGATGTGCTCCTCTATAAATCGAAGTAAACTGATTAACGTGACCTTTGTCTTGAGTTGAATGGTATGAAATAGTACTTTGAGTGTTTGATTCGAGAGATAAATTCCTTGAAAAGTCGCTTGCCAATTAACTGATCAACTTCCTCGCAAGTGTTCGATGATAGGTAGTTTGTGTGACCACTTCCCCAGTTTCCAAGCTTTCTATTATGCAATAGCTCAAAAATCGTCATACTCTGCTATAAGCTCCAGTAGTTTCACGTAGTTACCATTTATCGGTGATCTCAATATCTCATTTTCACTTTTAAATGCTACCTCTTTTTGACTGATAACAACTATCACATTATCAATCTCTTGAGAACTTTTTGCCAGTATTTTGCTACATCGTTTACTTGTCGTGTCAGCTCTTGATCAAAATTAATTACATTTTTCCAATCACAATAAACATGATGAGTAAATTGCGAGAGCGTTCGGGTAAAGTTTTTGCTTACATAGCAGTAAACGTGTTCATTTCTAGGAGAAAACAGAGCCATATATGTTCTACGGGTTCACCGTTCCGTGCTTTTCGCAGAAATTATTTGGCCTTTTCTTGTAAAACTCCTTGCAGCACTTCCAATGCTTTACTTCAAAGATAATCACTTTCACAATTTTGAGGTACCTTGCAGAAATCTATATTACTTTGTGTCATAAACTCAGGCCATAATCCAACGTGATTTTCTAAGCAACCATTTTCACTTAATGTTAAAGCAGGTGCGGGCGAAACCGCTGGAACTAGTAATGTCTCTGACTGAAGCCTCTGCTAAAATTTCTGCAATCTGGAAAAAAGATAACATTCGAAAATAACATCAATTATTTAATGTTAAGAATAATGAAAAATATTTAAATATTAATTATAATAATTTCTTAGGAACCTATCCTATATTACTACTTTATTAAATCTATTGTTTTTACTGTATCACTTAATATTTATTCGTGGATTTAACAGAACTATTTTACTAAAATCATTGTATAATTTATACAATGCTAAAATGCAACACTTTCTCAAAGTTCTTCTCAAGTAAGGAAACAATTTTAAAGTTTTCTTGATACTTCAAGTGTGTAAAATAATTTATTTTACGCAGTAGTGCGTAAAGTATTTTAATAATATTATTGTTTTTTCGTATATTTTTTGGTAATAGAAAAAAATTTGTATGCTCCTCCTTTCATCTTTGATCCATCTGTGTACCAGACAAGTGATCCCATCTCTAAATGTTTTAGTATTTCCCCTGTAGTAATGCGATCTTCGATTACGACTTCAAAGGAGCAATCAGAATGGAGTTTTATTTCCATTGTATCGGTTGGTTTGGCCAACGCCTCTATCTCGAGTCTTTCACAATTTTAAGGTGAATAGTCAGGTTTCCTGACTTCAGTTTTTGTATTCTACATACTCTAGACTATCTTTTGGTAAAAGATTGTACTTCATTTTAATCTCCAAATTATCATTAAAATAATTTTGGCGTAACCAACGCAAAAGTAAAATCCAATTTAGGCAGAAAGTCATATACCACAACTCTTTATTTGTTGTGCTTTATTTAACTCCTAAACGAACTGTATGCAATGATCGTAAACCACCAGCGAAGAGACATACGACCGTAGCCTGCGTGATTACTCGCGTGGGTTACGATACGACCCGTTGGGTATTTGACCTTTCTAAATGTGGTAGACATTTGTCAGATGTTTAACATTTCACTGCGTTGTGGCCACAATCATTTTTTTTTTTATTATATTTCAGGCTTTACTGTCTGAATTCAGGAAACAGTCTAAATTCAGATTTTTGCTCAGAACTCAAAGTTAAAAGTGTAAATTTAGACTATTTGCTCTGAATACAGAGAAAAGTGTCTGGATTAAGACTTTAGTCTGAATTATATAAAACATATCAAAAATTCACTTTGACATCTTTATACACTTTACTTACTTTATCTTTCAAATAAACAACCTTTGCTAGAAACCCAAATCAAAATTATTTTAATTAACTTTTAGGGGCTGCTGTGAGTTTCATCACAGGAGTTACAGCTATATCTCTTCGATCACTAGCAACAAAGGTAGTATCTGAAAACGATTTAGGAAAAGCACAGTCCTTGTTTGGAATAGTTGAGGCTATTGCACCAGCAGTAGCAGCACCATTATACAACGTAGGAATCTATACGCACACGTATGAAATTTTACCATCAGCATACTTCTATTTTAGTGCATTTCTATACGCAGCCTATATTTTCATAATCATGTAAGTATTTTTCGACTCATTGGTACATTGTGTGATCAGATGTTATGAAGATGTATTTTATTGAAAGTATTGGATTTTCCAACCGTAAAATTTTATTGAGCTCATTTTCAACATTGTCTAGTTGGCGATGCACCACTGCTAAATTAATTTTATAGGTACGAACCTTTTCAACAATTATTGGTAGAAATAATATATTTCTAGCAAATGGTTTTTTACTACCTAACAGCAATATTTGCAGACGATTAATATATACCAAGTGTGAACAAGATTACAATAATCCTTCTTTGACACTTGCATTTATTGCCTCATTCATCAAATTGTCGCATGGTATTTTAAGACGTTCCACACAGGGGTATATGCTCGATCGTCTTTTTTTCCTTATTTTACATCAATAATTTACCACACATAGACCCAGTAGCCACATTTACTCTCATCCCTAGACAGACTAGTAACACATTTGAAGCTTTATCTGAAGAGCTGCGTGTGACGCAAGCGAAAGCTGAAGACTGGTGTAAGCCAACTAAATGGCTGCTGAATGAAGAGAAACCCCCTACACACACCGTTCTCTCTGAGAGACCTCTCAGACCAGGAAGAGTGCTTTAATAGTCTTAAATATCTTGACGTTAAAGCTGACCAGACTCTTATGTTTAATATCTACGTGGATTCTGCGGGGGAAAGATTGTCTTAAGAGGTTTGCATACTCTCGTCCACTCAGCTATGTACCAATCAGTTATTGTATGGAATCATTCGCCTCGTGCGGCGACCTTTTGCTCTGCATATCACGTCTGTGAGACTGATGGCGGATCGAACTTATAGGAAAGGCGACATGCTAAACTCCCGCTCCCACATCTTGGCTTTCCGTCAATTATTATATTTAGAGCCATTCTTCTGTCATTATTGAAGACTGAAGAGGTGAGGGCTATTGTTCTGTATGGCGTATTGATCAAAACCGCAGTGGCACACGCCGATGGAGGCTAAGCCTGGTGGTATTTTGGGGGTGCCACGCCCGATTTTTATCCAAAAGTCGTAAAAATCGTTAAAAACAAGGATTCGGTACCCTCTTTAATGGCATGGCATGAATGATGTGTTGCACAATGAGTCGGGGCCCCCCACCCCCCTGTCTACGCCCATGGATAGAGTGGTCGATATGCGTTTCTGCAATATGTGTATGAGATATGTTCATGAAAAATGTGTTGGAATGGATAAAAACGTTAAAGAACCTTCATTTATATGTCCTTCGTGTCAAAATTTAAAATTTCAATTTTTACTTACATATTTTGCTATTTATAAGTATAATTTTTTTCGCTGCTGAATACGTTTTTTATTATTTGATTTTTCTTATTTTGAATTTATTTTTAAGTTTCGTTTACCTAAGTAAAAACCAAAAAATGTAAAACCAAATAACAATAAGTTAAGTTTCTATTATTTCAGTTCATATAGTTGTTTAAGATACATTTGTTTTGTTTTATGTTGGTTTGCTTGTTTTTGATAATAATTATTTTTTTTTTATTAATAAAAATTAAGCAAATTTAAAAAAGTCTCCTTGATTGCCTGGGCCATATAGGAGCCCTCCCTGTGGCCTTATTAAGTCCCTATGGTAATATTAAGGCCCCCCAAAGATTTTTTTAAAAAAGGCTGTAAAACAAAAAGTTTAATTTATTTAAACGCTAAATGCATGGCTTACCAATAAACATAAAATAAAAAAAAAACATATTTCAGTTTTGGTATCATTATTTGGAAATTCAATATATTTTTTTTATTTTAAAATTAACGTGGCCTTATTAGGAACAGGTACCTTAATCGTTTACACGCTGCCAATAGCAGCTCTACGATGATCTATAAAATTATTGCAAAATAGCTTGCTTGTTGGTTTATGGATATGACTTATGAGACAAGTATAGAAAATTAGATCGAACATTGAATATCTCGACTTAAGCTGAATTTAATACTATCGAGGTGCAGGGTGCTTCAGGTTCGCAGACTCACGGTCAAGATCACGTAACCTGCGGACCCGGACCCCGGGCTTGCTCGGGCTACAATATATGGAAGGAAAGTGCTACTTTTTCTCCAGAGGTTTGTTTAATGCCCGA
>MU190654.1:26888-41162 GCA_016904865.1 Pissodes strobi | reverse complement strand
CAGTCCTCAGTGATAATTAAACATCCGGAAAATGGTAAAAAGTTTCTTTTCACTCATTATGGGCTACACTCAACAAGAACAACTTAATATATTTATCGCATACGTTAAATGTAATAAAAATAAGAGGGAAGCTAGGACTTTATATGCAAGGTTCTATCAGAACTTGCAAGTTCCAAGTTTGAACACTTTTGCAAGAGTACAGGAAAATAATAAATTGTCAAAATTTTAAAAGAAAAAAAAGGACAGTGTGACAACCTGACAATCGTATTCAGCTAGATGTTTTTCTTTATTTTAATGGTATATAAAAAACTTGACTTTACTAATTTGTTTCTAAACATTAAATAATTTTTAGAAAATCCGACTCACTATATCTACATTGTGGGCAAAATTAAATTGGAACCTTCTTTAATGCTTAATAACTTTTTTATTTTCAAAGGATTTTTTTTATCATTTTTGGATATGGTATGGCCTAACGCATTGGGATTAAAAAGAACTTTGCAAAGAGGGTCTGCTTCAGTGGCGTACTGAAAAGGGGGTATTTTTCAAAACCAATGTATTTCAAGTCGTTGCATAAATCGGCAATATGAAACAAAGATTTAAAAATGGGCGAAAAGGATTTCAAACGGTTCGGACTATTGACCTTTAAAAAACCAGGTCAATACAAATAAAATTAAAGTTTATACTTTAATTTTGGGAAAACCATGTCTTGTGGGCCAAAAAATTGGATCCTTTTTTAATGCTTAATGACTTTTTATTTTCAAACGAATTTTTATCAAATGCATCAGAAAGTTTGTACCTTCTGTCTTCTGTACCTTCCTTTCTTTTTCACCCGCCGACCCATCCAATTCCATAGACGCGTTTCGCCGTATAACGGTACTTGAGGCATTGAACAAACCCAGTGAAATTCAAACCAGTAGTGTGTTGTAGCCGGCGCCATCTATCCGCAACCTGCTAAGTTTATCGGAGATAGACAGTACTATACTATAGTAATTATTGGCTACTACTTGACCTATGTATGTCAGGTGAACCTAGACAAATGCATCAGAAAGTTTGTACAGTCTGTACCTTCCGTTCTTTTTCACCTGCCGACCCATCCATAGACGCGTTTCGCCGTATAACGGCTGGTCAATATGGCTATAGGGTACAACACACTACTGGTTTGAATTTCACTGGGTTTCTTTAAAGCCTCAAGTACCGTTCTCTCATCTGCTGACCCTACAGCCATACTGACGAGCCGTTATACGGCGAAACGCGTCTATGGATGGGCCGGCAGGTGAAAAAGAACGGAAGGTACAGAAGGTATAAACTTTCTGATGCATTTGTCTAGGTTCACCTGACATACACAGGTCAAGTAGTAGCCAATAATTACTATAGTATAGTACTGTCTATCTCCGATAAACTTAGCAGGTTACGGATAGATGGCGCCGGCTACAACACACTACTGGTTTGAATTTTTATCATATTTGACAATGTTTTGGCCGAAGATATTAGAAGAATCACAAAGAACTTTGCATAGCGGGTCTACATCAGTGGCGTACAGAAATTCTGAATTTAATTAAATGTTTAATTTTAATGTACGCCACTGAAGTAGACCCGCTTTACAAAGTGCTTTTTGAATCTAATATCTTAGGCTACAACATATCCAAAAATGATAAAAAATCCTTTGCTTTGGAGAAAAAGTCATTAAGCATGGTTTTCCCAAAACTAAAGTATAAATTTTAATTTTTTTTGTATTGACCTAGTTTTTTAATGGTCAATATTCCGAACCCTTTCTAATCTTTTTTGCCCATTTTTACATCTTTATTTCATTTGGCCATTGGTTTTGAAAAATACCCCTTTTTCTGTACGCCACTGAAGTAGGCCCTCTTTGCAAAGTTATTTTTAATCCCAATACCTTAGGCCATGACATATCCAAAAATGACAAAAAATCCTTTGAAAATAAAAATTATTAAGCATTAAAGATGGTTCCAATTTAATTTTGCCCACAGTGTGCAGCATTAAATATAAATACCACATTTTACAGAGCCCAAAGTACACTTAAGAAGCTGAAATACAAACCTTATAAGTTTACGAAAGTTTAACAATTTTCCAAAGACAATAAACGCAACCGACTTGAATTTTGTAATGCTATGTTGGAACAACCACGCATGGACGACACATTTTTTGACAGAATAATATGGAGCGACGAAGCATGCTTTGCAACAAAAAGTGTCTATAATAGACATAATACCCATTATTGGAGTCAAGAAAACCCTCGCCTCGTTAAAGCTGTTGAAACATCAGGATGGAAAGCTTTCAGTGTTTGGTGTGGCATTGTTGGTGATAGAATATTAGGGCCTATTTTTTATGAAAGTGGTCTAACTGGTGAGAGATATTACCAATTTCTCACTGAAGAAATAGAGAACTTTTTAGATGAATTACCGCTCAACATCCTCAACCGATGTATTTGGCAACAAGATGGTGCTCCTGCTCACAACATGGCAAACGTGATTCACTTCTTAAATGGAAAATATGAGACTTGGGTTGGAAAGAATGGTTCAATTCGATGGTGCCCCAATAGCCCTGATCCTACTTTGATGGACAGGTCTTTCTGTGGATGGCTTAAAGAGCGAGTGCATCATGAATAAACATTCCACACTTTAGCAGATTTAAGGCAGAACATTTTGGAAGAAATACAGTTTATTCGAATATACCAGAAGCAGTTGTTGAGGGATGCCGTCCACCACTTAAAAACGTTTTATCGTCTTTGTGTCGAATAAAACGGAGGTCACTTTGAACACCTGTTAAAGTGAATATTCAATGTTAATTCCACATTTTTTGTAATTAATTCATTAGTTTTAGTTTAATATAGACAATGCTCAAGTTCTTGTTGAGTGTAGCCCATAATGAGTGACAATAAACTTTTTTCACTTTTTCTGGATGCTTAATTATCACTGACGACTGACATTTACCAGTGTTTCCATAGAAACCCCGTAATGACTTAAGTAGTCAATTCATATACGAAGGGCGTAGAAAATATATTAATAGTGCGATTTTCAATCATCGATTGAACGATTAAACGAAATTTTACGTAGAATCAGAATATGTAACATTATATAGGGCATTCCATTAAAAAAAACCTAAGTTAGTCGTTCGTTTTTGACGGCTTTACGCCGTTTTGTTATCTATTAGTCCAGTAACCCTGTACATCCTCAGTAAGATGTGTTTCTGTTAAGCACACTACAATTGGCTTCCAGTCTGACATTATCCACTCTAATTGTGTTGTATGACCCAGGAATCCAGCAATGTTACTATACATAATTTGTTGCTTTGGTTGCTATTTAGTTTGATTATTGTGCAGGTTTAGGTAATTTATCCTTTCTTGTATTTGGTCATAAATTCTCTTATATGCACCACAATTTGTGTCATTAGCTCTATGACTAACGTCAATATTTTGAATTCTTAAAACCTCTGTTGCATATTTACAATTAACACATCTTGTATTGTAATGACAAATGTCACTTTTATGGTTACCAGCACACTTAACATACACACCCACAGTACCACGACAGTTTTTGGCAAAATGTCCATATTTCCAACAGTGAAAGCAGTGTACAACATTAATGTGTTCTACTACTTTGTACATACGCCACCCAATATTTAAATACATACTTCTTTTTATTTATCTGTCTATATTATGTTTTATGATCAACTTCCATGATTAACTGTGATTTCCCTTTTTTATTTTCATATTTGTATACTACTTTTAGAATTATCTCATTTTCATTTGTATTTATGTTCTGTGTTTAAGTTCTGAACAATTATTTTTTCAACCAAGTTATCTTAATTTTCCAACAGCTTCTTATCAATGTTGATGATGTGTGTTTTTGATTTCTTTTTTCTGGTAAATTTATTTCATAATCTTTACACCATTTCCACTACAACTAATGGCTACACCTCCATTTTTTGTGAATTTGGTTCTCGCTATGCCAACACCCAATGATGAGGGATCAATTTTATCTTCTATTGCTTTTTGGTGGTTTCACTGTTCTGTGATGTGTCATTTGGTTGCATAATAAGAACATCTCTTGATGTTGGTCTTCGAGCAACTACATCGCTGAAATTTCTTGGAGAGGCTAGTTCAATAAGTTTATTATTTCTTAACAATTCTATCTCTCTTTGAAGACCTTGTATAATTTCATCCTTACCATCTATGAGTGTATTTTTATTGTCTATAAGTTCATCTTTAGTTTTCAAAACATCTGGAACAGGTCATTTGTACTTTGTCCTCTACAATCGGTATATAAGAATTTCATAACTCTCGTATTAAGTTGTAGCACTTTCACTTCTGAGGAGGTTAGTTTAGCACATGATTTGCATAATATTTTTGGACACTTATCACACTTGAAAACTTTTTGTGCCTTTACACACATCGCATTCCATCTCAAGGTTAGAATATCCACATTTTTTGATCAGCTTAATATCGCTATCGCTACACTTTGATAAATTGGAAAAGTAAATAAAAGTGACAAAATACTAACATAGCGTACGTGAACACTAGTAATATTTTATTGCACTCATGGTCCACTGTGGCAAGGCCCTCCGCTTGCTACAGGGGCGTAACCCAAAGCTAACCCAAGGCATGCACAAAATCAAGAAAAAAACTTTGTGAGGCCACAATTAGATGCTGCTATCTAAACTAACCCAATTCATACACAATGGTGAACAAAGAATAAATATAAAAGAAGCAGTATGGCCGAATATAACAGCACAGAATTGCACAATTTGCTACAAAGCATGCACTTTTTTTTCACAAATGATCATAAAATAACTTTCTTTTTTGATAAAAAAAATATATTTTTTATGAAGGTATTTGCAGCACTAAAGTGCTCAACCACCGTTGCTTTTTTACTGTGCTTAAATAGTATACCATAATAGGTAATCCAGAGCAGATTGAGAACTATAGGCTCATAAGCTTATTGCAAAGTTTTTCTAAATTATTTGAACTAGCAATGTCTAAGAGATTACTGGATTTTTTTTTACCAAATGCAATTTGCTTTATGCTCATCAACATGGTTACACAACTGGTTAATCCACTCAAACGGCAATTTTTTAGTTTACCAAGGCAGTGATCGATTATTTGGAGGGGCAAGGTCTCGCTATGGGAGTCTGTCTGAATTTATCAAAAGTCTATGATTGTATTGGCAAGGAGCTGTTGATTAAAAAATTGGAATTGTATGGTGTGAGCACACTGAGGTGGTTTGGGTCTTACTTATCTGAAAGAAGACAATGTGTGAAAGTAATTTAAAATGGTCTAACGTATGTGTCTGGTATCGAAGAAAATAAATTAGGCATTGCTCAGGGGAGTATTGTGCCGTCCTAAGCCAAAAAGACGCATCTCATTATTTGAACTTTTTGAGTAATTGCTATTTATCGGTTTTTTGTTACAGCAATTTTATTTTGTTATTTTATGTGATTTTTTCAACAGTTGTTTGTAGTGATGTGTGTAGTAATGAACAGCTTTGAAATTTTAATTTTTTAGACAGTGATATTTTAATTAAAAATGAGATGCGCCTGTTGGGCTTAGTATTTTAGTACAAATCTGAGAATCGTCTAGAAGGGTAATACATTTTGTATCTATTATATACTTGTTATTACAGTATATATACGCAGGTTTATTACATACTTTTGAACAAAGATTTATTGAGAGTCAATTAAGTCTACCATATAAGCTTGCAAAAAAATACAAAATTATTAGAGTCATCGTCTTGCGAAACTGTAAGCTCTTTTCCAAAACTGAAACTGGAAACTTCATTATTGCACTGAAATTTTTTATTATTGACGCCTTCTTTTTGGATGGAATTCCAAGGACTTTTTGCTGTTTTTTTTTGGCGGGGGCAGTTTTTTATTTTTCGTAATTTTGGCCCTGAGAAAATTAAGTTCAATTGTTGAACCATCAAAAATTTTTTTTGGGTATGTCATAATGTCATAATATGGGAACCCCTATGGACAAATACTTGGACTATTTCATTTAGATACGGCCGGGGGTTAAGTCGACTAAGATTATATTGCGAAGTGTAATCCTCCCAAATAAAAAAATGCTGTAATTCCAATGGCAGAACTTCAGTTTGACGTGAGGCTAGTTTTACGGCTTGAACAAAATCTGCAAAATCGTATAGTTTGTTGCCCATCTTTTTCATTTGCAGCTCAACATTGTGATGAAAAGAATCCACGGCCATAAATTTATGGCCGGACTCTAAATAGTTTATAACAATTTCATTAGCATTAATTTCATCAGAATTAACAATACAGAGCAAAAATTAAAAGAATGACCAGTTCTTATTTTACGCAGAGCAATTATTATCAAGCCATAATGATATTTTGACAGCGTCGGCAAACGTTTTGCTATTCTTTCTTTTTGCCAATTGGTACACAGCTCTCATTGTACAGGGTGTTTCATTGTCTTTGATAACATTTTGATCAGCTGTAAGTTTTTGTTTTTTGAGATTTCGAAATGAAACAAAAACCATATTGCGCAGTTATCTAGCAAGTTTTTTCTTGTATTAAAAAATAAAACAAAAGACTAACGATTTTGCGAGATATTAACCTAATTTATATTTTTTAAATGGAACGCCCTATATATTATTGGATATTTCGATTCTAGTTAGAATTCTAAGTATATTTTATAAAGCATACCATATACCTATCTTCAACTGTTTCCGAGAAAATGGCGTCGAAACACGCAACAAGGGGAAATTTGGAAGTTTTCTTCCTGAACGCGGTGTGCCATGAACATTACATTTTGACATATCGTTTTAAAAATATTTTGATATATTACGTGATTATGTTTATTACATATCAAGCGTGTATGATGTCAAAAGCATACATAGACGTTGCCGTCGTAGAGTTTTAGACGAACAAACTGAAACAAACATATTAGGATTTTATGAAACGTATCCATCGACTTCAATTACTAAATGTTCTGAGGAACTACCGGTCGTCCGCAGTTCAATTGATAAAGTTTTAAAAATATTTAAATACAAAGCATTTAAATTTCGGAAAACCCAGAAATTAAGCGACGAACAGTGCCAGAGAAGACTTCTGTTTTGTGAGGACTTCTTAAACAGATTACAACAGAATCCTGATTTTTTAAAATACATTTCCTGGTTTGACTGAAGTTCATTTACAACCAAACACGGTAGTAATCGTCAAAATACCCGATTCTGGTCTACGAATAATCATCGGATGATCCATGAAATAAAATGTCAAGGATATCAGTCAGTTAAAGTTTGGTGTGGCATGATAAACCGTTATATATTAGGTCCATATTTATTAACCGAAAGTTGACTGGAGAACATCATTTATATTTGTTACAAAATTATATAGCAGGAGAGATTGATGATCTACCGGTAAACATTTCAGCTAGGATAATGTGGCAGCAAGATGGTGCTCCGCCTCACGCCGTAAAAACTATCTCAATTTAGAATATCCAAATGGTTGGATTGGAAAAGGAGGAACAATTAACTGTAATGGATTATTTCTGTTGGGGGCACATTAAAAATATAGTATATAATACACCATGTGATAATACTGAAGAGCTAAAACAAAGAATTACAAATGCAATTAGAATCGAAATATCCAATAATACGTTCCATTTAAAAATATAAGTTAGGTTAATATCTCGCAAAATCGTTAGTATTTTGTTTTATTTTTAATACAGGAAAAAACTTGCTAGATGTCTTTGCAATATGATTTTTGTTTCATTTCGAAATCTCTAAAAACAAAAAAGTTACAGTTGATCAAAATGTTATCAAAGAAAGTGAAACACCCTGTACACTGTTAGTCAGTTTGTGAAAATTGCAGTTTTAAACGTTTCCAGTCTTGGCAAAACATTAACTAATTTGGACGAATCTAAGCGCGTACTGTCCATGACCCGCTCTCATAACTACCAAAAATCCTAAGCGAAAATGTCGCATCTTTGAGAACCGTCGTTTTTGCTTGGGAAATTGGATTAGGGTTTTTTATTTATTTTTTTGAGATGCGTCTAATTTTATTAGCAATTCTTAGGCACTATGGATTTGAAATGCGTCCTTTTTGCTAAGGGAATAAGTTAAACATAGTATTTGGGGTCTTTAAGAACCATAATATATAAATCGAAAAAAATTTGAGATGCGTCTTTTTGACTTAGGGCGGCAGTATTGTTGGTCCTATTTTGTTTATAATATTTGTAAATGATTTGTACTCAATAGGGAACCATACAAAAAATAAAATAACGTGTTACGCTGATGATACGCACATGATTGTAGGTAGCAATAATATAAGGTGGAGAGCTAATAACTAAAGCAAGTGATTAGAACAAAGCAGTGCCGAATATAAATTCCTCCCCACATATTGCTAGATAATGAGCAACTAGATATTGTTTAAAATATAAAATGTTAGGGGTCTCTGTCGACGAATTTTTGGATTGGTCCGAGCATGTCATTAAATTAATAGCCAAATTAAACTCTGTATGTTATGGATTAAGAGCTCATGGCATAATATTTTGGGGAAAAAATGCTTTAGATGGAAAATTGTTTGTAGTTCAAAAACGTGTATTAAGATTAATTCAAAAAATGCAATTTAGAGAAAGCTGCAGAGGCATTTATATGCAAGACATTAAGAAAGCAGTTACAACCGTTATCAAGGAGTGTGTTGTCTGATTTTTTGAAGAATGATATCAAGGTCTACCAATTGGAAAAACAGGTTGAGACTAAAATCCGGCCGATTGGAGTAATGTGTGGTTCTGCTGATCTCTCTCAAGAGGTCATTCATAATGCCATGAAACTTAGAAGAAATCCTGATCTAAGGCACATATCTGTCAGTGTGGATAATACTCCCAAACAGCAACAAGAATATCGCAATTTGAAAATTGAACTTCAAAGGCGTATTGAAGCTGGTGAATCCAATCTGCGAATTATCCATTCTGATCGTACACATAAAATTGTCTCCACGCAGAGTCACCGGAAACAAAAAACTAGCAACCTTGTCCAGTGGGAATATCTCTGCTATTTATCAAAATGTTCGCGGACTGAATAGCAGGGCACATGAATTCTATAAGTCTGTATCTAGTGGTGAATATCAGCTTGTGTGCATATCAGAGACTTGGCTTCAGGATGGTGTACAGAACCAGGAACTTTTTGGCAGCAACTATACAGTCTATCGTAAGGTCCGAAATCTTGAGGCTATTGGTGTTAAGAGAGGTGGAGTTCTCTAGCTGTGAGACATGAGTTGTCCTCAGTCAGAGTTAGTTTGAAGGACTTGGAAGCCAGTCTTTCTTCAGTGGACATTGTTGGTTGCAAAGTGAGTGTTAATAATTCATATATTTTAATTTTTGTTGTTAACATGCAACCTAATTCACCTTTGGATGACTATCTGGTTCTTTTTGATTATCTCTCATCATATAGAGTAATTGAAAACCATGAGATTGTACTGCTGGGTGATTTTAATGTAAGATTTATGCTGGATGATGGCCATGATTTAAACCCCAAACTTGCTGCCCTAAGGGATTTTATATAATTTTTTTTATCTAGCCCAGTTTAATAATGTCCTGAATTGCAGTGGCAGCTTGCTGGACTTGGTCCTTTCTAACTTTCAGTGTTCTGTGGATGGGGATGACCAGCCACTCGTCACTGAAGATGCATATCATCCTGCTATTAATAGCAGTCTGTCACTGGTTCTGATAACATGGTGTTTCCCTTCTAATCCTGAAAGTCGTAAATATAACTTTCGCAGGGCAAACTTTCCTTATTTGTACCAACTTGTCTCTGAGGTGGATTGGGCTTTTCTATCCTATTCAGATGTTAATCCGGCAGTTGACACCTTTTATGTGAAAATTTATGAAATTTTTGATTTGGCCGTTCCTTTGTTTTACGGTCACAAGCATAAATCTTCATATCCTGTATAGTATACTGGCGAAATTAGGAAATTGCCAAGTTTAAAGTCTACCAAACATAAAAAAATGGCTCCATACTAAGAGTCTTGCTGATTATGAGGATTTTGAGGACAAAGATTGATCTTGCCTATAAGGAGTATATATCTATATCTAAAAAGGTCGCCGACATTTTTAACAAGTTTTTTCAAAACGCTCCGCTAAATATTATCAATGATATTCAAGGAGATAATGAATATAGGCCGCAAATTCAACCTAATTTAAATAGCATATATTTTAACCCTTTAAATGAACATGAACTTTCATCAATAATTAAAAATAAATTGAAAAACAAAAAGTCATCGGGTTTTGACAATGTCTGCATTTCTTATTAGAAAAGTACAGACAGCTCTGTTACCAATTTTGACTCATCTTATTAACCTTTCATTTACCGCTGGGTCTCCCAAAAATAAATAAAACAAACAAAATAGTACCGATATATAAAAGGGGAGATTGCTGTTTGTCAGAAAACTATAGGCCAGTAGCCCTGATTTCGGTCTTTTCCAAGATTTTCGAGTACGCGATTTTAAGTAGACTTGAGGGCTTTTTCGAATCTCAAAATATTAATTCCCAATGTCAATTTGGATTTAGGCGGGGACGCACGAGCTCGTCTGCAATACAATATTTCTATAATAAATTAATCTCACCTTGAGAATAAGCAATGCCCTGCTGGGATCTTTTGTGATCATAGCAGGGCTTTTGACTGCGATAATGTATCTTCTTATGGAGAAGCTAAAGTTATACGGGGTAAGAGGGCAGGCCTTTTCTTGGTTGTCCTCTTTTTTGTCTGAACGGGAACAGTATGTGTCACTGGCTTCACCGAACCAGGGTGTCTATAATTCAAGCATGTTAGCAGTTGATGTGGGAGTTCCCCAGGGATCAGTGCTTGGGCCCTTCTTATTTATAACCTACATTAATGATTTAGTACGCAGTACTGATCCTAATTGGACAGCAGCATTATTTGCTGATGATTCGTCATTTGTCGTGTCAACAAAAAATGATGAAATGGAGGGGGGTCTGTAATGCTGGTCTCGGGGTTCTCTTTAACTGGTTTAGTGACAATTTTCTGCGTTTGAACATCTCTAATACCACCTATATGAGGCTCCATACTGCACAAAACCAAAACAACTTAGATATTTCAATCAAAGTTGGGGACAGTTCAATATCACGTTCTGCCACAACCAAATTTTTGGGTTTCATTATAGTCGAACATTTAAACTGGAGAAGGCAGTGTGAGGTGCTGAGTGCCAGGCTTAGTAGTTTGTGTTTTATGATAAGAAATTTAAAAACTGTCTTGTCGCAAGCGCAGCTGCTTAATGTGTATAATGCCTATGTGAATTCAAGGCTGCACTATGGAATCTGTTTCTGGGGAGCATCTAGTGCCGCCAAAGTTATCTTTGCAACACAAAAAGGGTTGTTCGATGTATGTTGGGCATGAAACCAACTGAATCATGTCGCGGTAAATTTAGATTTCTTGGTATACTTACACTGACTTGCATATTCGTTTATGAAATCTGCAAATATATTTTTAAGAACAAATCCCAATTTGCTTGTAATAATAGTGTCCATGACCATTACACGCGCAAAAGAACTTAATTTCGATCAGTAAAGTGTAGACTTAATGTAAGTAAAGACTCTCCACAACACCTGAGTTTAAAGCTTTTTAATAGACTGCCTATTTCTATAAATAATGCACCTAATATGAATACTTTTAAAAGGCATCTTAAATATCTCTTAATAGAGAAAGAATATTATGAGCTCGATAGTTTTTTAAATGACTTTGGTTGACCCATGTTTGTTTGTTTTTTTTTTTAATGATTTTGGTTAACCCTTGTTTGTTTGTTTTTTTTTTCTGTTTATACACGTTTTATATGCACTGCTAGTTGGAGTGTCTTAAAATAAATTGTAAGTTTACCACTATTACTATTATAATACCCATATGACGCATTCCAAACATGTACATTTGTACATGTCTTTGGAAATAAAGGATGTTTATTATTATTATTATTATTAAGTTTGACTGCGCTGTATGATTCTGTGGTTAGGTATAAGTTATTGAATGGCTCTGTGCTGTGGTGTTCCATATATAATGTTTATGTTAATAAGTTGGAGTTTATACAGCATATGTTTTTGAAATACCTTTCTTTTAAAGTTAATGGGGTATACCCCGAGAGAGGTATTGAGCAGGAAGGTCTCCTGGAGAGATTAATTTTTTTGTCACTAAAGCTCAACACTGTTCTATCTAGTCAGATGCGTTTATACAAGCTGTGCAATAATAAAGTGGATTGTTCTGCACTTTTAAGCCAATTACCTTTTTGTGCACCTCCTGCCAACACCAGGAGACATCACCTGTTTTATCCTCCAGTCAGTTTGACTAATCTGTGTAGTAAGGATCCTTTATATAGGGCATGTAGATGGTCCAACCAGATAAATATTTTTGATGTTGATCTCTTCGGTAACTCTGAAAATGATTTTAAAACAAGAATATGTTCCTTTTTAAATTTTATAGATTTTTGTTTTGCTTGTGAAATTATTTGCTGTGTTTATTTTTACTTATTTACTAGTTTTAATTACTGTAAGTGTTGTAGGTACTGTGTTCTGTTATCTGTTAAAGTGCTCATATATGTATTTGTATTTTAGTTATATATCTTTTAGATTCTTGTAATTGGGATTTTCCTGTTGGACAATAAACGGTTTGAATTTGAATTAGCGTCATCTTATGTCTGGCAGTTTACACAAAATTGTTTTTTGTAACCGGTGCAAGACGATGTAGAGTGTTGTGGGTTATTCTGTGCTGCTATTCTCCTTGTTACTATCATTTGTCACAATTCACAATAGACAAAACTGACATTTCTAAGAAAGCACACTGTTGCCAGATTTATTCTTAAGACGTTTACTGTAGTTTCATTAGCAAAATTCATTAGAAAAATGACGCACAATTAGTGTCTCTACTCTTTCTTTTATCTAGGTGAATGAATGCATAGAGGGCAATGCATAACATGAAAGCGGTGTTCATATTGCAGCGTTTGTTTACTATTTAAGAATGTCTAATATTTCACTTTCGCTGGCTTCGCTCGCTTCGGGGGCGCAACCAAACAATACTAACCCAAGGCGTACCCAAGATCCCGAAAAAAAGTTTAAAAATAATTTGCATTCTCGACTGACAAAGTTTCTTTTGATTTTGAGCATGCCTTGGGTTAGTTTTGTTTGATGCGCCCCCCGATCGAGTGAAGCGAACGAAGGACCATGCGCCAACTGAAATAATAGTAGAATGATACTGACTACATGCTTTGCTCTCCGCCAATACGAAAATGTGCACATTTTGGCAACCCTGTACCAGGCACTCCGTGTTACACCCGGGAAGTTCATTGTGGCTTTTGTATCATATCTCCATATAGGTAAAAAGATAAACAATCACAGACACAATAAACTAAGTTAGTGTACACACTAAATAATTGTTGATAAAATCTCATTCCATGCATAAAATAAAAACAAACTTAGACAAATTGAAGTATCAAGCATACTCCTCCGGGCCATAAAATCCCTACATACATCAGAGCCTTCCTAACCTATTGTAAGTCGCTTATGTATGTTACCGGCAAAGTATGAAGTTAGGCCTTCTATAGAACCCCTAAGCATTCCATAGAGTACCTAAAAGTGGTTAGGCAAAGTATCTTAATTCATTATCACACGTAACTAAATAATATGAATGGATATACTATCAATCGATATATTTCATTTCCAATACCATGCATGTTCAAAACTAACCCAATACATGCCCAAAATCAAGAAAATCTTTTAAAAAATGCTAATGCTAAACCCTCGGACACGTCAATTTTTATTTCTAGGGATATATATATGATATATAATACTTTAGATTTAACCAGATGTTTTTAACCTCTGGTTAAATCTAAAGTTAGTGTCATACATACGATAGCTTATGAAAAACCAAGATAGGAAAATGCAAACCATTTTGTTCTATCTTTAGCCGTTTAGATTTTAGAGGCTGTCAAACTCGGTAAAAGAGGTCTTGCCCGGTTTTTCAATGTAAATATCTCCGTTATTATTAATTTTAGCTCTTTGTAGTTAACGACAAATTTTGTTTAGAATTCCACTGTCTTATCAAATTGCTATAACCGATATAGGTCTTTCCATTAAAAAAAAACTTCATTTTTGTAAATACCACGTGATTCTGATGTTCAATTTTTTTTGACATCGGCATAATAATCCGCTTCAAAAACTACACTACTTTGCTAATTTAGTCACATTCGTAGCTCTTATAATAAGAAAGTTAGCAATAGTGCCGACTTCATTTTGAACACCCTGTA
>MU190654.1:0-21888 GCA_016904865.1 Pissodes strobi | reverse complement strand
AAAAAATAAAAGGGGGGTCCCATCATTTACGCGGGCACTGTATATATTAGAAGACGTAAAAATCGTTCCATTTTTACATGTGCAAAACGACCATGATGATACTACTTTGGATTGCATCGCAGAAGTGCCTCCTGGGACAAGAGAAATTTTAAGCCCGTGTTTTATACTATTTTTCTACATAGTTTTTAAATCAAAAAATTCACATAGATGCAACCAGGGGAGATATTGAAAATGCCGAAGCAGAATGCAATGCTTATTAAATTTGAAATCTGAGAAAACTCATAATTATTGTGTTGAAAGTAATAGTTGTTATAAAGTTGGGTCAGTTTGGGTTAGATTAGATTAGATTACGTAAGTTTAGTTTACCAAAATATACCACATAGATACATATTACTTCAAGTTTCCGTCGTCTTTTACATTAGGGGTGGCTGTAAAAACCAAAAAAATATTTGCATTCGATTCATCTCTCAATTCCCGATCTAACAATATGCAACACAACTAGTTTGTCGTAAGAAACTAAAAGCAGGGGGGGGGGGGGGATTTGTCAATAATGCTTAGTAAAATCCGCTTCATCTGCTCGTGGAAGGCGTTTTTTTTTAACTATTTTAACGACTTATGGGTAACAATTGGGCGTGGCACCGCCAAAATTTTCCGCCTTCGGCGATTTAGCCTCCACCGACCTTTTCCTTCGCAACAACTTGTCTCCCCCAGCACTCTAACCTGCCGGCGGAACATTAAAATAACGCTTAGTATAAAAGTACATTTCAAATTCAGTGAAACATGCATAGGTACCTGAATATTACATTGACAATTTTCTTACAATACCACAACAACATTTGAAAGGTCTTTCAGTACACTCCGACGTGTAAAAATCTGGTTGGGATGTCTGAGGAAAGACCCTCTGGTCTGTATGCTTAGCGTTGACAGAGAATTTGTGAATAATAATAAAGACAGAATTATTGAAAAAGCAAAGAGAAGAAATCTGCTATAACTTTTCTCCGATTAGGAAAATATAAGTAATGTACATCCATAGCACATAGTATATTTTTTAGGGTAGATATATTTCCAATACAAAATTTAAAAGTTGCGCTACAATTAAGTTTAAGTTATAGTCTAGCAAACCAAAACCGTATATATGTATTTTTGACAATAAAAATATTTAAGTTTCAATCTAACTTTCTTTTGCCCCAGTGGCGGATCTATGAGGGGGGGGGCTACAGGGCCGTAGCCCCCCCCCCCCATAGGCTCTCAAAAGGTTCTGCAATATTTGTATACAAATAATAAAATTTTTAAATTCAATTAAACCTAACCTAAGAAAAAGAAGAAGAGTTTTAACGATTGCAGATTCGATTGTTATATTATATCATCAAGAGCGAGGTCCAGTTCCAGTTTGCTTTTGTTGCCTATTGCCCAGCTCTATTTTTTTGCGTTTAATTGACTGGGAAATTTGTCAATGATGCTTGGTAAAATCCGCTTCATCTGCTCTTGGAAGGCGTGTTTTTTTTAACGACTAACGACGTGGCACCGCCAAAAATTTCCGCCTTCGGCGAATTAGCCTCCATTTGGCTTTTCCTTCGCAACTACTTGTCCCCCTCTCCACTTTAACCTGCCGGCGCCCATGGTTTTTTAACTTACTTGAAGTTTTGGCTTTATTTCGTACGCTGCGCTGATCGGAAAAATTCTTAGAACAAAAAAGTTTGTCGCTAACTAAAAAAAGTACAATTCAAAGATTTACCTAGTTTTACTTCTAACCTACGTTCTTCAGGGGACAGTAATTAACTTAATGACATTGCTTAAAATTTCCTGTATCAATTACAAAATTAGTTTAGTTTCTTAGATATCGCGAGTTATGTTCAAAGAGAGCGAAATCCGAATTTTGACAAATGTATAAAAATATTTTGGACCTCCAAAAAGTTTTGTCATTGGCCATTTCAGGTGACGGTGGATCTATTCTATCGATCCATGAAGGCCTCATATGTTTATACGCAAAAAGAATATTTGAAGCGATCTGTCATTCGTATGACGTCATGGGGCAAATGTAGCATAGAATTTTTCACGATTTGAGGCCCCATATTAGCATAACAGAAAAATTTTCAATGTTAAGATTTTTTTTGAAGGTGCCCAAAATGTTCTTTTAAAAGCAAGTAAAATCAAATATTGCGGACATAAGGAAAAAATGAGTGGATGGTGATTCCAGAAAATTGAAATGTTCTAGCTCAGTGGTTCCAAACCGGTGGGTCGCGACCCCCAAATGGAATCGCCATGTTCTTTTGGGGGCTCGCCGAAAGTACAGGGGACATAAACCATAAGCTTAAAATTATTCAGAAGCTTAAATTACATCCATTCAATATTCTTTCAATATAACGAGGTGGCGAATCCCGATGTAGGGACCCGCGCAAGAATACAATAAACGTCAGCCATTTTACCTCGGTATTGCATGGGATATTGAAATTTTCGCCACATTATCCAATAGTAGTTGGGCGAAGTCGGTACTCGGCGGAGGAACGAATTACAATGGAGAAACTTGTGTGAAGCGTGCACCGGGAGCACCAGCCATGCTTGGATCGAGGTCAGGTTTTCAGTCAAAAGTTAAAAATGTTGCACCCCATGCAAAGGGATTGCACTGCATGATTCACCGATTTGTCTTTGCTACTAAAACTCCTCCAAGGCCATTGCAAGAATGGCCCGACTCTGATTATAATTGTTAATTATATAAAATATAGTGCTATGCAAAGACATGGACTCTGATCACGAAGGTCTTCTTTTCCTCACTGATGTTAGTTGGTTATCAAAAGGAAATGTTGATTGCAATGTCTTTGAATTGGAAAACGAACTAAAATTGTTCTTAGAAATCAAAGGAAAACACGACCTTCAAAGAGTAACTTATTTATCAGACATCGTATATCAGCTAAACGAGCTAAATTTGAAACCTCATGGTACATTATCGACTTCAGAGATAATATTCAGGCGTTCGTGTTAAAGCAGCGAACTGGCGCGATAAAGTAAATTTTAAAAACTTTATCATGTTTGAACAGCTTTGCATCAAAGCTGAAGAATCGGAGAGGCGAATTGTAGACAATCTTACCCAGGAAATTAATGATCCCCTTCAAGCTCTTGAATTCTGAAATTCAATGTTATTTCTCCGAGCAGCATTAGTTTGAACCTCATTTCATGCATCTGCGTATCTTGCCGACATTCCCGATGAAGTGCGGAGTGAATTTTTGGAGCTTCGAAATGATTCCTCAGCGTCATTGGTATCCTAAAGTTTTCATGCTTCCTTTTTGAAGATTAGTGTCAATTTTGCTTCTACTTATCTCTATGAAAGTGGATTTTCAACTCTTCTGCATATCGAGATAGAAGCCAGGAATAAGTTGGATATTCAAGATGACATAAGATTGGCTTTGACATAAACTCCGCCACATTAAATATACTTATTAAAAAATATTATCACTTTTGTTAAGTCCGACAATATATTTCTTCAAACAGTTATCTCGGGGGGTAATGGGAGTAATTTTCTCACCCTATTTTGTATGTTTAATTTAAAAAACACATTTAAAAATACAAGGTAGTCAAATGTCAAATTATTATAATAGTATTGGCAAGGTGGAAAATGATGTAAGTTATTGACAAATTTTGGCAAAATTTTGATGTAGTCTCCAAAACAATTGTGTACATCGCCTGCAGCGCATTTTGTGACGAGGGGAAGCGAACATTTTTTAAAAAATTTAAAAGGGTCGTGAATAAAAAAAGGTTGGGAACCACTTTCTAGCTGGAATATCACTAGACGGCCATATTCCCCGTAAAAAGTGGCTCTAGAAATGTTTTTACGGATTTTAGAAATGTTTATAAATAAAAAGTTACTAGATGTTTTCTAAAATGCATCATTTAAATTTTTTCAAAATATCTCAGAAATCTAAACATCCAGAGCCAACTAACCCAAACTAACCAAGCGCCAATAATATAAATTACAATTATAATTATCTAAAATATTCCCCATCTAACCATTCTTATATCTCATAGAGTTTTCAAAATCCCGTTATATTCGCCATAAATTTGGGACACATTGTGTAGAATATTATTTACGTTACCAAACTAACTAAAACTAACCAAGCGCCAATAAATTTCTATTAGAATTGTCTAAAAGATTCCTCATTACCCCATTTAGCCCTTCATAATACAGTTTTCGAATATTATTATCTTCCTAGTCCACTCTACTAAATATTTTACAGCCTTGGTTATCTCATTAATATCTTGGTTTTCTACTCTGTAAATCAAAATATATAAAATATTACCTTAATTGCGGCATCCTTCGAAATATGGCCTTCAAAAGGAGAGAAAAAAATTATTTCTATACATTGTGAATGAAAAACGCGAAACAGTACTGTTTTCGGAATGATAGTAAGCTAGTTAGTCTACCCATTAATTTTTATCCAGATATCTCGAGAACGAAATCGAATTATTGTTTCTCTGAGAAATGTGCGCCTGAAATCGTTTGAAAATCACTTAGATATAAGTAATGTTTAACACATTTTAATATTAAGTACTAGGAAGTGTGTCTATACACGGTTGCCATACTTAGGGCTCGAGAGCATCGGTCGTATATAGTCACAATTAAACCGCTGATAACGTAGATAAAGAGACCTTTTGAGAATATAAGGCTTTAATTAACTTATTTTACAACTACTGACAATGACATTGACAAACCAGTAAACAGGTACAACAAAATTAATAAGGTAGAATAATAAATAGTATATAACATTCTTCCCCCCTTAATTTCTGACGTAATCTTTTAAATACTCTGGACTTTTTATCTTGCGCTTTGGTCTGTCCGATATTCTGGGCGACCCGTGAAACAGCTCAGCCTGTTCTGGAATTATTAGTGAGTCGGGGCTTTGATCAAAATCTTCTTGGTCTGCACAATCTTCCTCGACGTTATTATTTAAAATATTAATTTCAGGATCTTTTGAACTTTGGTTCATGTTATGATGTGGTTCACTAGAAATTCCATTGGTGGTTTAGGTCCGTGATGATTCAGGGGAAGTTGGTATGATTTTGTCTCCTTGATGATTTTGCATTAATGAAATGTCTCCGCGAGGGGCTAAATGACGTATAGATACAGTAGTTTCTTTCCCATTTTGAAAACGTACATGAGCATAGTCAGCATTTGATTCTAATAGTTCAACTTCTTCAACAGCAGGTTCATACTTATTATTTCTGACATGTCGTTTGTAAAAAACAGGTCCTGGCACAGAAAGCCAAGTGGGTACAGAACTACCATTAGAAGACCGTCGTGAATGGTTAAATAATCGTTCGTGAGGTGTGCAATTTGTACTAGTACATAGAAGTGATCTTATAGAGTGTAGAGCATCCTGCAGAACATATTCCCATTGAGTTATTTTTAGATTTATTATTATTATTATTATTATTATTATTATTATTATGTTTGTTAGCAGCAGTAAGCGGTGGTACCGATGAGACTGCTGCATGTTATTTTGTCTTTGATTTATATATTCCACGTCAGACATTTCAGTCTCTATTCTACAGTTTTTGTCACATGTAGTGGATAAATATTTTGTTCTTTGATTCGCAGTCCTGATCAAGTCTGTTCTTGAAGACGTTTTTGTTTGGAGCTTTAATTGTGTTTTCAGAAAGAGAATTCCACTTGTACACTACGCGATTTGCGAGACAATTTTTCCTGACCAATGTTGAACATTTTTCCTTCTTTAGTTTTGCACTATGTCCTCTTAGGTGGTTTGGATTTGATGTAAATATATCTAGGCTCAGTCCCTCAATGTAGTTTTTATTGAGTATCTTGTATGTTTGAATCAAATCCCCACGTTCACGTCTCTCCTTAAGGGTAGTTAGGCCAAAAATCCTAAGACGCTTTTCGTACGCGGTGTTCTTAAGTTCTTCTGGTATTTTAGTAAACCTTCTTTGTGCTTTCTCTAGGGCTTCAATATCCTTTATGTAATATGGGCTCCATACTGTGTGCGCGTATTCCAATTTGGGTCTGACATATGCGATGTAATTTTTTTTGATCATTTCTATGGTTTTTCCAGTGAATGCTCTCTGTATTAGATATGTAAGTGTGTTTACCCTCTTTATTATTTCCGCAATATGTGCTTCCCATTTTAGATTCCTTGTTATGATTATGCCAAGGTCCTTCTGTTCTGTTACATCCTTGATGTCCTGATTGTTAAGTTGATATTTGACACATGGGTTGTTTGCTCCCATATATAGTACCGTGCACTTCTCTGGATTAAGGCCAAGTTGCCAAAGTTGCATCCATTCCTCTAGTGTTTTTATGTCTTGCTGTAGATCGTGGAAAAATCTGGAATCACAGTAAAGCTTGGTGTCGTCAGCAAAGTATGAGATGCGCGTTTTAATGTGTCTGTGAATGTCACTTATGTATGTGATGAACAACAGTGGACCAATTACTGACCCCTGTGGCACCCCACTCAGTACCCTGTAAGGGGCGGAGTACGCACCATTAGCTCTAACTTGGTAGGAGCGCTGTGTTAGAAGTCCCTGTATGAATTTGAGCAATTGTTTCCTCACTCCAAAATGCTCGAGTTTATATAGTAGTCGCTGAAAGGGAACTTTGTCGAATGTATAATATGTCAACTGAATTGCCATCGTCCATCATTTTTGTCCATTCATGGGTACACTCGATAAGATTTGTTGTGGTAGATCGCTTTGGTAAGAAGCCATGTTGGGAAGACGGTATTACACTATTCTGTATTAGGAATTCAGTTAATTCAGGAACTACCAACTTTTCCGTGACCTTGCATAGATGACAGGTCAAGCTGATAGGTCTGTAGTTTGCTGGTTCATATTTATTTCATTTCTTGAAGATGGGTATGATGTATGCTTTGCCCCATTTGTCCGGTATTTCTCCGTTGTTAAGAATATCATTTAGTACCCTGGTAAGGAAAGGTGCCAGGGCAGTGGCACATTTTTTTAGAAAAATACTTGGGATTTCATCTGGCCCTGGACTGGAGTCGTTTTTCAAGGAGGCTATGGCATCCAGTAGTTTTTCTTCTGTGATAGTCACGCTAGTGATTTTATTTACTATTCTGGTGTTGGGAAGAGTGTTGGCATGCTTGTAAGATTCTCAGCCGTGTATACCCTGTGGAATTGGGCGGCAAATGCTTCGGCTATTTGCTTATCTTCTGTGATGATTTGTTGGTTTCCATCTTTAAGTACTAATTCAGAGGTTCGACTGTTGAGTGTGCGTTTTATATAATTAAAGAAGTGCTTTTCATCCCTTTCTAACAAATTTTGTTCATAGTGAGTTTTAGTATTGTTGATTATTGTTTTAAGGCTGTTGTTTTGCTCCCTATATTTAGCATCATTTTCAGGCGTCATATTTTGTCTGTATTTCTTCCATAATATTCTTTTCTTATCTATTTCTTTGAATACTTTAGCATTAAGCCAAGGTTTTTTCGGATTTACCCTGGTAAGTACCGGTGGAAGGTATGTGTCTATGGAGTCCATTATAGTATCCTCGAGCAGGCCATAGGTTATATTATTGGAGCTTTCCTCCAATCGTGCAGTAAGGTATTCGCTGATAGTCCCATAGTCAGCATTCAAGTAGTTTCTTTTGTAGACTTTTTTTGTTGATGGTTCCCTGGTGTGAAACTGCGCCACTGCAGTGATGACACAATGGTCACTTTTGCCTATAGGAGGTAATGTTTTGACCTCGGATATTAGTTTCTTATCGCTAGTCAGAATTAAGTCAAGTAGAGAGGCCTGTTCTCCACGAAACCTGGTAATTTCAGTGATAAGTTGCCAGCTATTCCAAGTTTGATAGTGTTCAAGAAATTCCAGCGCAGTTAAGTTAGCAGTACTGAGCGTTAGCGTTTTCCAATTTATTTCTGGATAATTAAAGTCGCCACATATAATAGTATTTGGGTTTTTGTTGTGTACAGTAGTGAGCAGTTTTGCCAAAGAGGTGTTGTCTGTTGATGGTATGTTAGGTGGTCTGTATACGCATCCTATTAGTAGTTTTGTGGTGTTAATCATGATGTCCACCCAGACAGAATTTATTTAGTCCGGCGTTATGTATTTGTTGTTGATGGTGGCTAATATTTTTTGCCCATTCAATTCTTTACCTGCCATTATGCACACTCCACCTCCTTTTTTGCCTGGAGCCCTGTCGTTTCTGAGTATATTATAGTTGTTCATTCCCATAATTGTATCTGGGATGGTTTGTTGAAGCCAGGTTTCGCTGAGGAATATTAAAGTTGGTTGCAGTTGTTGGATGTTTGAGTGAAACTCGTCTAATTTGTTCAGTATTGAGTTTATATTTGTGTAGAGAATTTTTAGTTCACTCAATTTTAGTAGTTTTTTGGTGATTGTTGTTTGGTTGGTTTGTATGGTCTTTATTACTTAAATTTTCATTCTTTTGAGTAATCCTATCAGTCACAACTCTTGATGTACCCCTGAAGTACTTTATCCTGATGTTAGTCTCTCCGTTGGCTTTACGTTTTTCCAGCTGTTGGAGCATTTCTTTTAGATATTCTCTTTGTGTGGTAGTTTGATCATATTTTAAATATTTTCCACTATTTTCTAGCTTTTGCTTAAGTTTAAGTATATCCCTGGCCCCTTCCCTTGTTGGAAAGGTGATTTTGATGGGCCGGATTTTTTCATTATTGTAGGCGCCAAGTCTTAGTATTTTGAGATTTGTTAGATCAACTAGATTTTAAAACAAGTTGTATTGTTTTCCAGATAACTCCATTATATTTCTCACATTGGCCATTTCCTTGTGGATTATATGCCGTCGTACGACTAGTTGCTACGCCATGTGAATCTAAAAATTACTTCAATTCTTGAGATAGTAATGAAGTTCCTCGGTCAGAATGTATATACGAAGGCATTCCAAATATTGCAAAAAGTTGACTTAAGCATTTTATAACAGTCGCTGAGGTCATGTCTGAACATGGAAACACAAAGGGAAATCTCGAGTATTCGTCTACAATGGTCAAAAAATAGTGATTATTTGTAGATGATGGTAATGGTCCTTTAAAATCAATGTTTAATCTTTCGAAGGGTGAAGTTGATTTTATTAAACTCCCTTGGTTCTTATGAAATCTTGGTTTTAATTCTGCACAGATAGGACATGAAGCAGTTATTCGTCTAACGTCTTCTACAGAATAAGGTAAATTTTTACAGCGTATCCAGTGGTACATCCGAGTAACTCCTGGATGACAGAGGGAATCATGAAGATCATAAAGAGTTTTGTCATTATTCGCTGCAGAGCAAATCCTTGAAAGAGTGTCTGCTACTTTGTTTTCAAATCCGGGGCTATATACAATATCATAGTGATAACATGATAGTTCAAGGCGCCATCTCATAATTTTCTCGTTTTTTATTTTACCAGACAGCTTATTATCCAAACATAAAAGCAACGGACCTCTGATCAGTTATAAGTCTGAAATGCTTCCCAATAAGAAAATTTCTCCATTTTCTCAACGCCTCTACAATTGCGTAAGCTTCCTTTTCTACTGATGAATGATTTTGTTCGCTTTTGGAAAGTGTTCTTGAAAAAATGCTACATGTTTTCCTAGTTGCGAAAGCTGTGCCCCAATAGCAAATTCTGAAGCATCAGTTTCAACTGTAAACATGGCATTGTCATCAATTGCAGAAATAACAGCATTTGCAATGTCGTTTTTTAATTTTGTAAAAGCTGCTGCTGAAATGTTTTACAATACACAAGTGGCTGAATTTTTTTGAAAATTGAGGTACCCATTTGGAATAATGTGCGAACATTCCTAGAATGCGGCGAAGTGAGTTGATATTATTTGGACATGGAGGTTCTTCTAAAAGTGGTAATCGATCAGGATCCGGTTTAACAGTCTTTTTTGTAATAGTATATCCAAGGATATTTATAATGTCAGAAGAAAACATACATTTTTTCTTTGTTTAAAGTTAAATTGGACTTAGCAGAAGCGTCCATAAAAAGCTTAACATTGAAGTCATGGTGTGCTTGATCCATTCCACAAATTGTGACATCATCCAAGTAGGCGAAAGTATCTTTTAGACCTTCATTATTTATAATGTTATCGATTGTTCTTTGAAAACATGCCACACCATTTGTAACTCCGAATGGAATTCGTCGAAACTGATAGAGTCTCCCACCGGCTTCAAAAGCAGTATACAAATATTTCATATTTAGAAACTTGATGAACGATGTCTTCTATTCTAGGAAGAGGATATGCATCAAGTAGTGTAAACCTATTAATGGTTTGTGAATAATCAATTACCATGCGCCTTTTGTGATTTTCGCTGGTAGTAACCAAAACCTGTGCTCGCCATGGGGATTCACTTAACTCAATTACATTTTCATCCAGTAGTCTTTGGATTTCTTCTTCGATAAACTTTGAATCTGAACCAGTGTATCGACGTGATTTAACAGCAATTGGTTTACAATTCGGAGTAAGATTCGAAAATAAAGAATTAGGTTCTATTTTAGCCGTTGCCAAACTGCAGATAGTCAGAGTAGATCATGTTCCACCAAAAGCAACTTCTAGACCACTATGTTGAGATAATATCATGTCCTATGATCATATCAGCACATAGTCCTAACACTAATAACTTCGCATTTTTATAAAAATGCGACAGTATCTTGATATTTACAATACAATAGCCCAAAACTTGAGTAGTAAGCGTTGTTGAAGACATGGCTACATTAGCATTAGTAGGGAATTTTTTAAACCTTCTTTCTTTTGCTATTTTACTACATAAATAACTATCAGAACTGCCAGTATCAATTAATGCATGTATTGAAATTCCGTTTACTTCAGCTTTAAGCACCGACTTGGCCAAACAGGTAGGAGAAGCAGCAGAAATAGTTGCAAGTAGAGCAGCAGATGCCTGTTTTGTAGAAATTTTGGATTGACATGCCTTCGAAAAATGTCCTTTTTTTATTGCAATTGTGACACATGGAATTTCGAGCAGGACAAGTAATTCGCGGATGTCTGCTTTGTCCACAAAAGTAGCATTTTTGAGATACAGCAGCACTCGTTGGTGATTCAGAATTATTAACTTGAAAGGTTTGATTTTGATTAGTATTTTATGCTGTGGAAGCGGTAGTATTGCCAAAGTAGGAAGCGTATGATTCTGAGTGATATTGTGCCATTTCAAGAGCTCTAGCTTTATCAAAAGCTTCATCTAAAGTAAGCGTGGTATTTTCTAAAAGGCGTTGTCTAATATTTGGAGAGCCTAAGCCGCTAATAAAGGAATCTCTAATGAAATCAGTTTTATTCTTTTCTGCAGATACTGCTTTAAAATTACAATCCTTACTCATTTGTTTAAGTACTTGTAGAAATTGGTCAATGGACTCACCCTTGTTGTCTTCTTGTGGCAAAGATCTCATTTTCGGCTTATCACACAGGTTTTCTAGAACCCTTATAGCATTCTCATAAGAAGAACAGTCACTAATGTACACAAAAACCGTAGAACTAATGTAGTTTATGAGCAGATTTAGCTTGTCCTTATCTTCTTTGGGACTAGCAGCTTAGGAAATTTTCAAATGAGCGATACCAGTGTTTCCAAAGTTGTGATGCATTAGATGAGCTAGGATCTAATTCGAGTCTTTCAGGACGAAGTAGCTTGTCCATGTTAGCATTAACTGCGGTTTTACGGTTGTATTGGGGCCAATCCTTTTTTTATTATATGTAAATGATTTGACTATGCTTGAAATTGCTGGGCGCTTTACGCTGTTTGCAGATGACACTACCGTACTGTGGCGCGACAAGGATCCGGGGCGGCTGCTGCGGGATATTGGGTTGGATCTCGGAAGGATTAAGCAGTGGTGTGACGCCAATCGCCTCTGCTTGAACATGTCTAAAACTAACCTCATCGGCTTCAACTGTCCTATTGATGGCCTTATATTTGGTGACAACACCATCCAGGCTGTGAACTCTTCTAAGTTTCTGGGTTTGTGTATTGACGAAGACTTAAAGTTCCATACTCATATCGTTAAGTTGAATAAAAGATTGGCATCTGGTTGTTTTTCTGTTCGGGCTACCTTTCGAGAGCTTGGTGGAGAAGTTGCGCGTAACGTGTATTATGCCCTTATTGAGTCACATCTCAGATATGTCTTGCCCTTCTGGGGAGCTTGCTCTCGAAATCTTTGTTACTCTGTCTTCGTTCTGCAGAAGAGAGCTGTTAGAAATCTGTGTAATGCGCATCCAAGAACCCACTGTAAGCCCCTTTTTATCAAGCACTCTATTCTGACCCTCCCATCTTTATTTATTCTGGAAATGGCTTGCCTAATTCATAAAAATAAGTATCAATTTCCCAATCCTCAGCTGGTATATGGTACACGTCAGATTGGCAATGTTCCCTTGCCCATTCCACTTTCCAGCCTTGTCAGGAATTCCTTGATTTACAGTGGCATCAAGATATACAATCATGTTGATCTGCGAATTAGAAATATTCGAGACTTAAAAGCCTTCAGTAAAAGTTTAAAATGCTCTTTATTGCAGAGAGCTTTCTATTCTGTTGACGAGTTTTTCGAGCAGAACTAGAAGGCTCATTATATTCTATTATTAACTCATGAAGTGTGTGTTCCAATAATGAGTTATCAAAGTTTTATTGTGATAAATGGCTGCAATAAGCCATTACAATTTTGACTGTGGCTGCAATAAGCCATTACAATTTTGACTGTACTGATGTAGGTACTGTAATAATGTGTATTGCGGAGGTAATATTTGCCATTTAATATGTTTTAAGTCACCACACTTATGTTTTCATGTTGTTTTATTTTCTTTTTGGTTTTGCTTCGTTTTGTTTTATATTTTGTATACATCTTATAAAGCTTTGTCAATAAGAGATGTTACATGTAATATTTTTTGGACAATAAAGCACTTTAAATAAATAAATAAGTTAATTAAATTGATAACGTAGATAAAGAGACCTTTTGAGAACATAAGGCTTTAATTAACTTATTTTACAACTACTGACAATGGCATTGATAAACCAGTAAACAGGTACAACAAAATGAATAAGGTAGAATAATAAATAGTATATAACAACAGCTTATATACGATATCTGTATAAAATTAATCGACATTTTAACTTCGAGTTCTAATACATAATAGTTACTTCTTTTAAATTAATTAGCTTTTAAACAATTACTTTCGCTTTTTGAAGTTTTTTCAATATCGATATAATTTCATTTTGATGGCCGCTCATTTACGAAGACACTAGTAATTTTAATCTATCAAATGATTCATTCACATCGTTATAATACACTTGTTCAACATTTTTATTTTTATTTTTTTTTATTTATTCCTCCCTTTGTAGATCCAGTTTTCGTTGTTCTTTGACGTGATTGAGGTGGTCTTTATCTAGTAAGACTAGATACGCTTGGGATGCTGGAAGTAGTAGTTTTGCTCGGTCTTTTAAGTATTTCCTTTTCAATTAAATATGGCTTAATTATTGTTAGATATTGCGGATCTGTGGTTTCCTGTATCTGTTCATTTGGATCGTAATTTTCGCTATAAGCGTTTGTTATTTTAAAAATATCTATATGTAATTTTCAAGGTCGTTTGATGTATAACCCTTTGTATCTGGAAAAAAAATAAGTTCATACAATCCGGGAGTTCCTTTGTAGGTTAAATCTTGAACTTTAAAATTTTTATTTTCAAAATGGATCAAACTATCCAATTTTCCATTTTTCAGTTGTGGGATCATGAGTCAGACCTTGAGTATGATACAAATCTCGTTTACCCTTAATTGACAAATCGACAATTGTACTTACGAGTGGGTGAAATGCTTCAAGATGTTCCTTATAGGCGGGAGTTTTCAGTTAATTTCTTCGTTAGTTGGTTCGGTTATAGTGGATTAATTTGGACTAAAAGTACGTCCTCTTTCTTCAGGTCTTGTCATTATAATCATTATTATCGTGAAATATTTCCTCGTTCTGCAAAACTGATGGTATTTTACTTGGAAGATACCTTGGATATGTTTCTCTCTGTCTTCTTGTTGGTTATTGTTTGATGGGTGAAAACTAGATTGTTGAGCAGTTGAAAGTAATGGAGGTGATGGAACTTCCCGTTGTATTAATGGTTCTGATTTGATACTTTGAATTAATTAGTAATTGGTTTTAATTATTTTTTTGGCGAATTTTTGATTCTGCTATGTCTAACTTAAGGGCATGATATTTTCGCGTTTCGGCTTTACGAGCTTTCACTAGTTCTCTTGCAATTTTCTCATTTCTGTTTATAGATTATATATAGTAGATTATAAACTAATGTTAACTTAATTGAATGATTGTTATATATATTTTTTTTTAATTTAATGAAGTTATCAAATCCATTTCGATACCGACCAGATTTCAAGTTACAATCTATCAATAACTACACAATCATAATCTGACTGCCAACGAATACAACATAATTCTTTAAATTATTGATAGGACATATCGGTATTTACATGATCATTATAATTATGTTTTAAAGTTGTACCATCCTGTTTAAATATCATTAACAAATTAGTATTACCTCTAATTAAGTGCGTAGGAGCATACTAATATGTTTGGGTCAAATAAGAGAAGTCAGTGTTTTTATGTCATTCGAAACAGAAGTAATCTCCCATAATATTCTGGTTACAACAAACTATTGTTACGTTTTTTCCGTGGGTTCTGATAAAATTACAACTTTTACTATTTTAAACTAATACTCTCTTTATTCTTTATCACTGTATACAATTAAACACACTAAAGTACTCTTATAACTTTAGAACTAATAGCTCTTTACAATTCAACACTAATGCTTAACTAACTCAATACGCTTTCTGCCTGGTATTTATATACAATCTAAAGTCTATCACGAATACTTGCAAAGAAGCGAGGACACTCTATATTATATTATTATAGGTCGACCAGGGCATCGAGATAATTCCACAGTTCCTGAATCTTCGCGGCCGGCGATGACATACGTCGACGCGACAAGGCAGAACTGGCCTTGGGTAGGGTAGCACAAAAACATTCGGATGGTTGCTAGCCGTGACATTGCCTCGCCCTTAAACCTGATCGTCCCGATTAGCTACTTCATGTCCGTGATATGCTTTGAGCCTGACGAGGTGGACAACTTTCAGTTTGCTTCTGGGGCTACGTTGAATTCTATACACTACGTCATTAATTCTTTTGATGACTGTATAGGGCCCTTCCCATACTGGCGTTAGCTTGGGAGATCTTCCTTTCTTTCTTTGAGGATTATATAACCAGACTATCGTTCATCTGAAATCCCATAGAATTAGCTTTGAGATCATATCTTGTCTTCATTAGGTCACTGGCTTTCTCCGTGTTTTCTCTGACTAATTCGTGGATGTATAGTAACTTTTTCTTAATGGAGCCCGCGTAGTCTTGAATTTCCATATCCTGGTTTTCTGGCATTCCGAATAATGGGTCACAGGGTAAACGGAGTTCTCTTCCAAGTAAAACCATGGCTGGTGTTAGTCCTGTCGTGTCATGAACTGCTGATCTATATGCCATCAAAAATAGTGGTATGTGTTGGTCCCAAACCTTCTGATGTTCATATACGACCTTGGATAAATGTTCTTCAATGGTCTTGTTAAACCTCTCAACCACGCCGTCTGATTGTGGATGTATACTATAGTGCTATTTCATTGTCCTCAAGCTGATCAATCTCAAATTTCATTTGGCTAATGGGAATAATTCCTTCTCATTGATCTATTCTTTGGCAATGCTTACAATTATCCTCGCATGACCTTCTGGATGAAGCATCAATTGTATACAGTGTTAGAGAATAAAGAGACTATTAGTTTGAAAATAGTAAAAATTGTAATTTCGTTCAGAACCCACGGGAAAAACGTAACAATACTAACAACCGACATACAACGTAACAACTTAGAGAACTAACAAATAACACAACATAGAAGTGATCAATTGAAAGCATTAAAAAACATCGAGAAAAAACATTAAGGACGCTGTATACTTATATTATAGTAAAATACCTTACCCAGATTATTCGAGCTACGGATCGCATTAATTTAAACGATCTATACTTTAACTAACAAAAAATACCTGTACGGTACCACTACTTGCAGAGATATTTGGTACTGATTCCCTTTTCTATTATTATGCCATCTTCCTTCCCTGTGCTTGGCCTTAAAGTTATATTGTTCTAACTCTTCCTGACTTGACTTTGAACTGCTGGCGTCTCTGTATGGAGATGTAGACCGTAGTTCTACTCGACAGTCTTTCTTGAAATGCCCGGTCCTGCCACATATATAGCACTGATTTGAAACATTTCGGTTACGTGCCCTATTTTCTAATGGCTCCCGGAATCTTTGTACTTGACAGTCTCTTTTGAAATGCCCAGTCCTGCCACCTCTATAGCACTGATTTGAAATATTTCGGTTACGTGGCCTATCTTCTAGTGGCTCCCGGAGTCTTTGTACTCGACAGTCCCTTTTGAAATGCCCACTCCTGCCACATCTATAGAGCACTAATTTATAGCATTTCGGTTACATGGTCTAATTTCCAGTGGCTCCCGGAATCTCTGTACTTGATAGTCCCTTTTGAAATGTCCAGTCTTGCCACATCTATAGCACTGACTGGTAGCATTTTGGTTGCATGGCCTAACTTCTAGTGGGTTTCGGAATCTCCCCGTGGCCTGAAGAACTTCGGTTAATTTCTTCAAAATATCGCCTATCTCAGTTAATTCACAACTGTTCGCCAGCTTTTCTTCCTGGATTGATACGGTCCTTATTGTTGGCTTAGAGATATTACAGGCCGCCTGGATTTCTAGGGCTCTACCCAAAACTTCACGGCTGTTATCAAATTTAGCTAGACGTAACATCTTCTGAGTGTCTGGATCTCTGATACCATCCACGAAATATTGGGCAGCAAGTTTCCTCTTGAAATTCTTCTATTGCTCCTGGATACGCCAATTGAATGAGACGTCTAACGTCTGCCTCAAACTCTTGCAGGTTTTCGCCAGGCTTCTGATGTCGGAACTTTACTTATGCCTGATACAGTTGTCTTCTGTGTTGGTCCTCAAACCGTCTCTCCAGGGCAGCTACAAGAATGTCATATTTCCCTTGTTGGTTGATGGGAATGGTCTGTAGTAGTTCCAGGGCAGATCCACGAAGCGCTACCACTAGTGATGTAGCCATTTCTTCGTTATTCCAACCGTTGGCAACAGCAGCAGCTTCAAATTGTCTTCTGTACATTGTCCAGGATGTTTGACCGTCATACGTTGGAGGTATGATATTCTGTCCTGTGGCGAATACCCTCTTGGTGGGTCCTTGATTTTTTAGTCTGGTAAATTCTGCCTGTAGATTCTTCATTTCTTTCCGTACGTCTCCTACTTCTTTTTGTGTATTGTCTACTTCTTTTTCAAGCTTCTCATTTTGTCTGTCCAATATTTTCTGTACTTTTCCTTGCTCACCTACAATTACATCCAGCATCCATTTATGTAGTTGATCCTGTTCTATTTGCCTTTTTATCTTCTTGGTCTTGTAACATTTTCTGAAGCCGGTCCTGTTCTGCTTACCTTTTATTTTCTTGGTCTTGTAAAATTTTCTGAATCCTGTCTTGTTCTGTCTGGCTTTTATCTTCTTGGTCTTGTAAAATTTTCTGAAGCCGGTCCTGTTCTGCTTGCCTTTTACGTTCATCCTCTTTCCGATCCGCTCGCCTGTCAGCATTTAGATTTTCCATGAAATCGGCCAACATTTTATTTATTTGCTCTATTTCTGCCGTTTGTTGCCTTGTATTGACCATAGAATGTTATAAAATGTTCACAGAATCCACCAATCAAAACGGCCTCGTTGACGTATTTGTACTCTCTTCTCTCCTCGAAGAACACTTCACAAGTCCCGTTTCTTCACAATCGAACTTCTGACACCAAATGTTACGTTTTTCCCGTGGGTTCTGATAAAATTACAACTTTTACTATTTTAAACTAACACTCTCTTTATTCTTTATTACTGTATACAATTAAACACACTAAACTACTCTTATAACTTTACAACTAATAGCTCTTTACAATTCAACACTCAATGTTTAACTAACTCAGCGTATTAAGTCTGCTATTTATATAGAATTTAAAATCTATCACGAATACTCGGGAAGAAGGGAGGCCACTCTATATTATTCTCGACCAGGGCATCGAGATAATTCCACAGTTCCTGAATCTTCGCGGCCGGCGATGACTCATACGTGGACGCGACAAGGCTAGTTCTATAGGGTAGCACTAAAACATTCGGATGGTTGCTAGCCTTGACACAATCGTCAAATATGATAATAGAGTTAGGTTTAATTTCAATAGGTGGTTTTGTATCTTCTTACGGGATTCAAAATATCTCATTGTGTAATTGAATTTAATACATTTCGTAAAAAGAAATATTTTGACTGATATACTGATTTTGAGTAAATATACACATTCTCAAATCTTAAACAATTTTCGGATGTTAATAGGGCAATAATTATATTAGTTTTACCATATTCAGATGACCCTACGAAAATTGCTCTTTTACATGAGCCTCCAAACAAGACGCCATGCCTTCTAAAATTTCTTTTATCTAGATCCTGATTTTTTATTGGTAAAGAAAACTGTTGCTTTTCAATCTGCATTAGATCAGTGTTTATCAAGCTCTAACTGTTTAAATGGAGAAATGAACTTAAAATTAATATTATATATAATGGGACAACATACTAGATTTAATTAATTAAAAGTCAATTTTCAGCTTGTTTGGACTTTATTGATAAACTTTCAAATCAAATGCCAACGTTTCGATGCATACCGCATCATTCCGAAGGCTAAAAAAGGAACAAAGAACGTTATACGCATTTCAACACCGTTCAACATTTAGAGCGTGTTAGAGAATAAAGAGACTATTAGTTTGAAAATAGTAAAAGTTGTAGTTTCGTTCAGAACCCACGAGAAAAACATAACAATACTAACAACCGACATACAACGTAACAACTTAGAGAACTAACAAATAACACAACATAGAAGTGATCAATTGAAAGCATTAAAAAACATCGAGAAAAATCATTAGGGACGCTGTGTACTTTTACCCAGATTATTCGAGCTACGGATCGCATTAATTTAAACGATCTATACTTTTTGTAACAAAAAATGCCTGTACGGTACCACTACTTGCCAGTAACGTGCCGTGGGTATAAGGGCGGGAGGGGCGAACTATTTCGAGGGCGCCGAATGATGAGCCATTTGCAGTTTGCATTAGGAGGCTGAAGCGGGTTAGATAGAGGGCGGGGGGGGCATTCGCCCCCCCTGGCCCCCTATACGGCACGCTACTGCTACTTGCAGAGATATTTGGTACTGATTCCCTTTTCTCTTATCGATTTGCATTCGAATTTAAGCTTGAAATAATATAGGAAGTGGTAATCCCCAACCAACACTATATTTTGGTTTATTGCAGCAAAGAAAACGAAAAGGAGGAGGTTAATATAGAAAAGGGTAGTTTATGGGTAATTTATTGATTAGGAAACGCATTGATTGTAAATTATTGCAGGGCGATTATGCATAATTGTCTAATAATATTACAATAAATGGCACTTAAGTTTTGTGTCTTTATTAAGGTTTATATTGGGTTTATTAGTAGCACAGATCTATAGCTATATAGATCTGTGTTAGTAGTTATATGGCACATTTCCAAGAAAAGTCTTTGATGTAAGTTAGGGTTACTCTCTAAGATAGTGGGCGACTGAATGTCAAAATGGTGCTTTGATAGTCCTGTTTTTGGATTGTCTGATTTTGTAATATTACAGTTCCTTCTGTGTTCTGAAATACGATTTTTTAGATATTGTTTTGTTTGGCCTATATAACATACATTGCAGTTGTTACACGGTATTCTTTAAACTATGTTACTTGCGTATCTTTTGGGGTTGGATGTTTAACCTGCGAAAACAGATTTTTTTCTGTTTTTTTTTGTTGTACATAACCACTTCAGAGTTTGGTGTTTTAAGCTTCTTACTGAGGGGTTCAGACAAACCTTTCATATAAGCTATTTTATAATATATCTTGGACGTTTGCAAGTTATGCTGTGCGTTGCGTGTTGATATTTCTGCGCGGTTGTTAGTTTAAAACACGGTTGATAAAACATATGGGGTAGTTATTTGCGCATAGGGTGGTTTTTAGTAGATCTATATTTTGTTTCCAAAACTTTTCATCTGATAGTTTCAAAATTTTGTTTTGGAGTTGTTTAATTATATTGACTTTTTGGTGAAGTGGATGCGATTGGTAATTAAGTATTCGATCGAACTGGTGGGCTTTTTGTATAAGTTCAGAATTATTTTGTTGTTACTTTGTATGAGTAATAGATCCAAAAATGGTAGTTGCTTGTCTTTTTGGACTTCGTAAGTAAATTCTAAGTTTCCGTTAATAGAGTTCAATTTCTCAAACACCAAGTCCGAGAATAACAACCGCAGAGAGGCGACAATAGTCGTCGGCAACTTTGAAGTTGGAGAGCCAAGTTCAATTTGTCATAGTGACAGATAACTGGTTTAATACACTGAGAGAAATGTATTGAAGGGAAAAGAAATGCTATACACCGATAAAACATGTAATTCATTACATGTTTATTATTTACTTTATTAGAAATGTATTATGAATAGTAGGTAGTTATCTTTTAGGATTTAACGGTTTAACTCAGAGTTTACTGATTTGTCGCGTCCTAACCTTTTTGAAGTGAATACTTCTTTGGTTTCATGAGTGATTTTTCAAGTTCGCATCACGACATGGTTTATGTTTTCGTCTCGAGTTACGAAAGTTTTGTATCGTTGATTGGACGACTAACCCAAACTAACCAAATCTATTAAAATTGATTATAGCCTTTCGGAACCGCTTCAAATGACTAAAATAAGTTAAGAATAAGTGAAACTAACCGAGAGTTAAATCGACGACTAACCCAAACTAACCAGATCTATTAAAATTGATTATAACGTATCGGAACCGCTTTAAATGACTAAAATAAGTTGAAAATAAGTGAAACTAACCGAAAATTGAATCGACGGCTAACCCAAACTAACCATATCTATTAAAATTGTATTATAACGTATCGGAACCGGTTCAAATGATTAAAATCAGTTGAGACTAAGTGAAACTAACCGAAAGTTGATTGGACGACTAACCCAAACCAAATAAATCTATTAAAATTGATTATAACGTATCGGAACCGGTTCAAATGATTAAAATAAGTTGAGACTAAGTGAAACTAACTGAAATTTGAATCGACGACTAACCCAAACTAACCAGATCTATCAAAATTGATTATAACGTATCGGAACCGCTTCAAATGACAAATAAGTTGAGAATAAGTGAAACTAACCGAAAGTTGATTGGACTACTAACCCAAACTAACCAAATCTATTAAATTTGATTACAACGTATAAGAACCGGTTCAAATGATTAAAATAAGTTGAGGCTAAATGAAACTAATCGAAAGTTGCATCGACGACTAACTCAAACTAACCAAATCTATTAAAATTGATTATAACGTATCGGAACCGCTTTAAATGTCTAAAATAAGTTGAGAATAAGTGAAACTAACTGAAAGTTGAATCGACGACTAACCCAAACTAACTAAATCTATTAAACTTGATTATAACTTATCCGAACCGGTTCAAATGATTAAAATAAGTTAAGACTAAGTTAAACTAACCAAAACTAACCCAAACTAACCAAATCTATTAAAATTGATTAAAACGCGTCGGAACCGGTTCAAATGATTAAAATAAGTTGAGACTATGTGAAACTAACCGAAAGTTGAATCGACGACTAACCCAAACTAATCAAATCTATTAAAATTGATTATAACGTATCAAAACCGCTTCAAATGACTAAAATAAGTTGAGAATAAGTGAAACTAACCGAAAGTTGATTGGACTAC